>AWYF02000410.1:0-109316 GCA_000504405.2 Mycosphaerella sp. Ston1 | reverse complement strand
ACTGGGGTGAGTAAAGTATATATATAGACTCTACACTAGACTAGATACATAGCCCTGGTAGTCAAATCATTACAGAGCATTATTAATTACAACAGTTTGTTTAACGTGTACCCATTCGCAACATATCGATTGGGTGCACTAGACCGCGCCATCGCTGCGAGCCACTAGTCCGCAATGACTGGAGAACATTCTCCTGACACACAATGTTGTGATGATCTTACATGATCGTTTTTCGAGTGGTGGGAAAACATTGGCATGAACATGGAAGCCATTGCAGATGATCTTGCGATCCGCTCGACTGCATCTTTGTTAACAATGCCACGGTCTTGTCAAGGACATCTACCTGTTTCGCAATATCTGCAGAAACGAGAAGTCCGCTTACCTATGAGCTGCTTCGAGCAATGTCGACTACATATTCCGAATCTCCCCAAACAAATTCCCATCAAGATAAATTGCCAGACGAACACAAATCATTCTCCGAAAAGAGCGACCATGCAGAAGCACGCACTTCAGACGAAGAACGAGGCGTGGGCAAGGAGAATGCTGGTACATCCGGCGGCATCTCCAAGGATGACGAGGGCAACACATATCCCGAAGGTGGCCTTCGAGCCTGGCTCGTGGTTGTTGGAGCTTTCAGTGGGATGATGGCTTGTTTTGGATACATGAACACAGTGGGAACATACCAGGCATATCTAGCCATGAATCAGCTGTCGAGCTACTCCGAATCGACGATAGGTTGGATCTTCTCCGTGTACATCTTTTTATCGTTCGGAGCTGGTGTCCAAGTCGGGCCGTTCTTCGACAAACACGGTCCATTCTGGATGGTCGTCATAGGATCGATTTGCTTGCTTCTGAGTATCATGCTCTTGGGAGTATGCTCGCAGTATTGTAAGTCAAGTACCTGGTTTTTCTTTTTGAAGGCATGCCTTATGCTTAATCGAGGTCTCACTGGACTCCAGCCTACTACGGCGACGAGCTTACAGACAGAGCTTTGCGCGAAGACCTCCGCGTCTACGGAGAGAAACGTGCTTACCGTCGATGGGATCACTATTAGGGCACTTCATGCTAGTCTTTGGCGTGCTGGGAGGAATCGGCACAGCCATGATTTTCACGCCTGCTGTATCATCAGTGGGACATTGGTTTTTCCGTCGCAGAGCCAATGCGACTGGAATCGCAACATGTGGCGGAGCACTTGGTGGCGTAATGTAAGTTGCAGAGCACTGGAACTGCAGACGTCCAGCTGCTGACGATATCGACCTTCCAGCTTTCCATTGATGTTACAAGACCTGTTTCCCAAGGTTGGCTGGGCGTGGGCCACGAGGATCCAAGGCTTTATATTCATTCTACTGTTGCTTGTGACCATCTTGCTGCTTCGTGCACGGCTTCCACCGCAGCCGGGAGGAAGCGCCTGGCCCGATGTGAGCGTGTTCAAAGATCTGCCTTTCGCACTGGTCACAGCAGGCGCATATTTCCTCGAATGGGGCCTGTTCATCCCGGTGGCCTATCTCACTTCCTACGCGTTGGAGACGGATGGAGTCATCTCGCCCACGTTCGCGTACCAACTGCTAGCCATCTTCAACGCAGGTTCCTTCTTTGGTCGATGGGCACCAGGATACGTCGCCGATCAGTTGGGCCGTTTCAACACACAAATCGTCGCAGTGTTCCTTTGTGCCGCCTCGTCGCTTGCGCTGTGGCTCCCTGCGACAGTATACCCAAGCGAAAGTGGCTCCTCGCCTCAGACTATTCTCGCACTCACTATTTGTTTCGCTGCCCTGATGGGCTTTGCCAGTGGCTCGAACATCAGCTTAACGCCGGTCTGCGTCGGCATGCTGTGTCCGACTCAGGAGTACGGACGCTACATCGCCACGACGTACACTATAGTCTCCCTCGGATGCCTGACAGGTCTGCCCATAGCTGGAGCATTGATATCAGCGACTGGAGACTCGTATTGGGCGGTTGCGCTCTTTACCGGTGGTTGCTATATCTGTGGATTGTGCTGTTTCGTGGCAGTCAGAGTCATGAAAGCTGGTTGGAGAATCGCAGTCGTCTACTAGAGAGTATTATTTTTCAATCTCACAAGTCCAACTCTGGCTGTCAGCGGGACTCCACGAGCATCGGACAACAGGTCTATGCCTGATACCGTTAGTCTAGTCTAGTCGCTGGGCTGGGCTGGGCTGGGAAAACTTCGTCTTTCAACTCAAGCTTTCCAGGGCGCATCAACAATTCCTATTTCTCAACACTAGCTTCTTCTTACAGTATGGGTGAGGACAGATTAGCTTTGATTCGATGGTGAGATGCTCAAGGTTCCCCGGCAAATTAATCTACTGCGTCGGGCCGGCCTCATGGGGAGCATGAATACAAAGCGGGAATATTTTCAGGGAGTTCTTCGATGATTCACGAGGCATACGAGAGGCATAACCAAATGAGCTTTACACCAAGGTCAAGGTCATGGATGTTCTACGGGGTACAGTCACACTGTGGTGTATGGCATTGGCTGATGATCTGGTTCTCCAGGATACCAGGAATAAATGGTTTCTTAGAGGAGCCAGGAAGCATTCACAATGCCCGACCATGGCTCAATTCTGGCTCATCGATGTCCCCAGCGTCATCTGCAGCTTCTCGCAAATTCTTTCCATCTCTAGAGGACAAATTAGCGGAGAACAACATCGTAGCACAGAAGCTGGAGCCGCTCACCGCAACCTATGATCAGGCATGATCAAAGCAAGTATCACGGCTGGTAAAGCCACATACAGTGCAACCACGGTCATATAGCCTATGACATCCGAGTACTACACAGAAAGTCAGTTTCGAAGGCAAGACTTCTCAACAGTCTCGGCACACGTACCGCAGCAGCAACCGCAGTTCTCTCCTCACTTCCCCAATCTGGCAAAGTACCCGTGATCGAGTCGTAGAGTCCATCAATTTCCGACTCTTTGGCCTGCGGACCCAAACGAGCTCTCAGTCGGCCTTTCATGGAAGTTGTATAGATGCCACCCGCGATGGCCGAGCCTACACCTCCGCCTATATGCGCAGCCGTAGCGATAAGAGCTGTCACTTGCGCAAGCTCGGAGTGCGGCACCATGATCTGGGCGGCCAAAAACATACTCGTTTCGAGGAAACCACTCCCAAGACCTTGAATCATCTGTACTGCGAAAAGTTCGAAAGTCGTACTCCTGTTAGTGCGAACTCGGATCATCATGGCGTACCCCAAAGTTCGAATCAGCGACCCTCCCACGCTCACCCACTTGTAAGATCTCATCCTGTATATCAGAACGCCGACAATGATGCCCGTGAGGAGCTGTGTCAGTCCGCTGATGTACGACAAGTACATTGCAGTACGTGCCGAGAAGTTGTGAGTGGCAATCGACCATGCGAACAAATATGTATGTGTGATTCGGTAGCCGCAGGCATCAATCGACATCACGAGGAATGCCACCATGATTGGCCGCACGGAGAAATATGAGACTGGCATCACCGGATGGCGAGCGACCAGTGCTTCGTATACCACCAAGCAGACCAGCAGGACGATTCCAAGAAGAATGAGGATGCTGACCCAGGTCGACTTCCAGTGGTCGTGGCTCTGGGCGGCCAACGTAATAGGCAGCAGGACGCATCCCAAGCCAGACGTCAACAACAACGACCCTCCGAGATCGATCCGAGAGCAGAATTCCTTGACTGTCGTGCTCTTCGAAGTCGCATATCCCGCGGCTTTCGCCTTCCGCTGCAAGCGTAGCAGTGTCATGATCAGCACGCTGTAGCAGACCGGCGTGATGAATACGAACATCCCATAGCCCCACCGCCAACCTATACCATCTTTCACACTGTCTACGATAAAACCCGAGAGCCAAGTAATGATCAGATACGGCGAGTAAAGCAAGTTTCCCGCAAAAGCTCTCGACCGCATCGAAGTCACATCAGAGACCACAATAAAGTCCAAGAGACTAATTCCCGCCTGGCCCGTGAGGAAGAACAGAGATCCCACCACAAAACTCGGAAACCCACCCGCCATGGCGTGAAGAATGTATGAAATCATGAGCAGCAGCGTCAGCACGCAGTACGTCTCTCCCCTTCCGATCACATCCGAGATTTTCGCAATCGGCACTTTCACGCTGGCTGATACCAGTGCCCCAATGACATCCAGCGTGCCGCCCATCGAAAGCGTTCGGAATTCCGACATGGCATATGTCTCGTATGTAGATGTCGTAGAGTTGTCCAATTCACTACACCACCAAGCCAAAAAGGGCTAGTTAGTTAAGAAAACACAAAAGGGCGAGCTAGCTATTCTCTCTCTCTCTCTCTCTCTCTCGCCATTGCGCTCAATCGATCAATCATCTGATCAATCAGAAATCCCCCAATAGAAAATAGTGGTGGTGCCTTACAATGTCACAATCATCAATGCCATCCCGCCAATCAAGCAATACTTGCCCCATTTACCCCAGACGGCGACCACGCCCTCCATGACCGCCGCGCTGCCATATTCCTGCTCCTCCAACGCCGCGGCGGCGGCGGCGGCATGCTCGGAAGGCCGAGTTCTAATTTTGGCATCATCTTCGCTTCGTATGCTGCGCTCGCTTTCATCTAGACTGGTGAGACTGCTATTATTCTCCAAGCTCCCTGGTTCGAGAGCAGTGAGTTCAAAATCTGCGGCGGCTTCATCATCACTTTTTTTTTGTGGATTATGGTTTTAGCAAGAGTTGTGTCTTTTGTCACCAATATTTTTCTATTCGTGCTACCAAGCGTGGCACGGGTATATCAACTCACCGAAGCCGCTGGTATTTCGAGTCCGAGCCCGATTTTTCAAACATGCTTCTACTTCTCTCAAAGAGTTGTTTGCATAGCTTCCATGGAGTTGTATAGTATAGTAAGTAGTAGTAGTTAAGTGTGAAGTTCGAAGAAGCCACGCCTGGATTTACACCAGCCAAGGGTGTGTCCTTGTTGTTCACATCATCCCTGGGGGAGGGGGCGGCGCTTTGTGCGAACCTTGCTTCGATCCAAGAATAGCGATCAAAGGGTTCCCCATCTGCCGGCACAACACAACACCGGAACAATACCACAATAAAAAGATTTGAAAGACTTTGACAAGAGAGAGTTTTTTTTTTCACTGCACTGCAGCAAAAAACGATTGGCGCGCACTTGGATTTTCTCTCAGTCTCATGTTGTTCCCTCCAAACAAACTTGAACACGAATCTCGCAACAACAAAATACAATTACCAAATATTCTGCCCCCAAAAGTTTCAGAGTTTCAATCTTTCGCGCGCATTACTCCGTACATTTGGAAGTTTGAAGCAAGACCCCCCCCCTCGTCAGCCCTCGACACTTTCTTTACGATCGAATGCACAATCCCTGGTCACCAGTGGTGGAGGCGAAGCAAGTTGGTTCGACGCAGTAATCAACCATAGCCTTGTCGCTACCAGAGCATTTGTACTGTAGACACACGAGCTGTCAGCATCGTGATCACCCGTCTGACACTTAAGGTACAGTTACTGTTACTTACCACAGCCGTGTAATCCGAAGAGCAGATCATCCCTCCATCAGGGTTGACTTGGGAGCAGTCGGTGGGTCCACGAGCCTTGTTGCGTTCGCTGTAGGAAGCTGTGCAATAGCCGTTGTACTGGTTTGCCGAGCAGTCGCCGTAGTCGCAGTATTGCGAGTCCACCACGACAGGGTTTTTGTCAGGCTGGCAGTATTGGACCGTGCTGTAGTCTGGGCTGCAGACCTGTTGAGATATAAATCATTAGTTGGTTGTCTCACAAGCTCTGTGGAGTGAGGACTTGATAGCATACATAGCCGAAGCCGCTCTGCAGCTGCGAGCAGTCCGTGTACGACCAGTTGGCCATGCCGCCGACTGCGAAGAAGGCAGCGATGATGGAAAGCTGGTTGAATTGCATCGTGACGGTGGTAGATCGGATGGCTCTTGTGGGGTGAGTTATGTCTTGTCTTTGAAGAGATGGGTTGGCGACGAGAAGGAATCTGTGGGAAGGCTGTGCTTCCTATTTATCTCCATCTACGGAGTATCCATACCATGTGGAATGCTATGCCTCTCACCATGGTGACCAAGGCAGGAGAGGCTCTTCGTATTGTTAGGTTCACCGTACAGCAAATTTATCATGATTAGGCTACCCCTTCCGCAAACCCCATGGGTAGACTCGTATTTGAAGGGAACCTGCAATCATGGTCATTCACATATGGCTATAGCACCCAACAAGGAGGTCACAGACCACTTTTAGAACTGAGGCAAAACGTTACACAGAGTGTGTGCGTGTGCGTGTACGTGTGTGTGTATGTGTGGTGGGAATGTGTGTGTATGTGTGGGAAGAACCAATCGGAAGAGCGCGACATGTTGCGAAGGGCAGACGAAATGTTTGTGGTTAAAAACATTACATGGCTTTCCTCGTTCGGTTCATCCTGGCATGTCAGCATGATCCTCGTCGATTTCCGAACGATACGACGATGGGATTCTCGTGTCTGTCCAGTGTCGTGTCTGTCATCACATATTATCATTATACGAACGTCTTCCGACTCCTGAAGCATGCATAGCAAGATGAGCTGAAATATGCCAAGTGATGGATCATGGAATGCTCAACGCATAAGGCCCAGACACAGGAGCCATGAAACATCGATGTTCAACAGAACAAGAAGTCCGTGAGTCGCGTGGATCGAGGCATATGCGGGTAACATCGTGTAGATACTTGTTTAGGCAGAATTCGCCGAAGTTGGCAGTATTTATAGCTGCCCCAGGTGTAAGATATTCACTTGACATCGACACCAACGGAGTGCTGTACAGTGATTGGGCGCTTCGACCCAGGCTTGGTCTGACGATTTCCTGCGAGCGGTCAGATGAGAATCATGAGATGCTGGACTCTGTCCTGTGCGTAATGATCGAAGATTTCATCCATGTCAGCCTGCCTGTTCCGCAACGACAGCCTTTTGCTCTTCCATGATCGTAAGTTCTTGGGTGGTCGTGGTGTCCGAGCAGGAGATATTGAAAATTATACCGTGGAACCTTCAGGATCGATCTCCTTCAACGTCGTACTATTGAAGCTTATATTCCAGCCTTTGAGACATATTCGAAGGCACGGTGTGGTGACGGGGACGAGGTTGCAGTGCATTTCGATCTGGCCCCAGACATCTAGACAGATGTACGAGAAGGTCAAGTCCTCATTGTCGATGTTGACCATGGCTGCCACTCGCACGGAGGCGGATACATGCGCTGGCATGCAGGTCAAGAAGAGCAACGAAAGATTGCCCCCTGCTCCATAGTCTAAGCAACTGAAGTCCCATACAAGTAGCAGTTCGCCACCCACAAAGCCTGCACTCAATACTTTCCACATCCTCGCCAATCCTATGGAGTGCGAAAAAGGGTGCAACCTTAGGGATTTCGCCAATGAAGATGACGAGCGTGAGGGTGTCGACCCTTGTTGACATACGCGGTCTCGGGCGTAAACAAGAACTCAGACGCAACTCGAAATGGCAACGGTAACTACGAGCACCCGATTGCCATGACCACAAACTCCGCGGTCTCACTGATTACCGGCGGCCTTGCCGGCACAATCCGAATGTATTTGGGAAGCTGGCCGCTCACCATCACCATCGGGTCAAATCTGGCTTCAATGCCATCCATAGCACCACTGAATGGCAGTAAGTTGTGACTTGCTTCGCCTCGGATTTTTCTGCTATTTTGACCCTTGATCAGTATCGTAAGTGCTGGTTGGCGTCACCTGTGTTCTTCTCGCTGACCCGTGCATAATATTGGGTTTCTGAGTTTGCGACTAAAGTTCTTGAGCTATTGCGTCGGCTGGCCGATTGCTTTGGGCTGGCAAAGGAACTATAGACGTAAGCAGCGTGCTTATCCTCTAAGTTGTTGCTTTCAACAGTGCCGAGTACACGTTTACTCGCCGATGTGTGACGGCGCAAGTATCTGTGTTGCCCTCACAGCAGTGTCGCCATCTGGCACAACTCCGTCGGCTTCACCTGGGCAATAATTGCCACGGCGGACCTCGTTAGCGTGCATGAAGTGGGCGAAGACGCTGCCCGTTATACCATTGTCGAGGCTGATGATGATGGAAGAAGAGAGGAAGTGAGGAGGGGAGGAAGTGGTTGTGATAAAGAAGAGCGAGAAAGTGGAAGTTGCGTAGCTCCTCGCGTAAAACCAGACTAATCCGAAATGGAACTAGTTCTTCAACACTCAGTAGTTCTTGCCAACGACGTCCGAAGTGCAACGACGTCCGCCACATCATCCGATCATGAGCGAAGGCTACGACGACTGGGGGAATCCGACATCGAGACCTCGCTATGACATGCCCCGAGAGAAGGGGCTCGTTGGCGCCTTGAAGTTCTACACCACGCGGACATATCGCCAGTACCGGACGCTTCTCTCTACGATTGTGTTCGCGATATGCCTTCTATACTACTTCACCCTCAGGACCGGCGCGCCAGCTCCCAAGCCTGTTGATTGGAGCAAATACGCATATGTCCAGTAGGTCACAGGTGCACAGCTATGCCAAGGCCCTCCGTCATATCTGCGTGCTGAAAGTCTCGCCATTTAGATACGTTACAGACAACCACAACTTATGCAATGGCAAGACAATCCATCTCTATCATCATGGACACCTCGCTGACGCATCCCAGCATACATGATCTTCGATGCTCTGGAGCGGTATGGCAGCAAAGCAGATCGCGTGCTGCTATATCCCCAGCAATGGGACACCATAGACGATTCGGCACAGGACCGCAACAGCCAACTTCTTATTCGAGCAGAGAAGGTCTACAAAGCCAAGTTGAAGCCCGTCGCAGTCCTCGACGTTGATGGCGAGGCCGTTCCCGGCACTTTGAATGCACCCTCCACTTGGGACTCGTCCATCACGAAACTCCGGGCTTTTGATCTGTTCGAGTACGATCGCGTCCTGCACATCGACAGTGACAGCACTCTGCTGCAGGACATGGATGAGTTGTTTCTGCTTCCCAGCACGCCAATTGCCATGCCTCGAGCTTACTGGTCCGAGGGCAGGCCGAACGAGTGGCCGTTGACGAGCTTGATGATGCTTATCGAGCCAAACCCGTTCGAGTTCAAGAACTTCATCGACATTCTGATGTCGTGGAAGATGAAGCCAGGCTTCCAGACAGGCAGGAATTATGACATGGATTTGATCAATCACCGCTTTGGAGCAAGCGCGATGGTCTTGCCGCATCGTCCTTATGCAATGCTATCTGCAGAGTTCCGAAACCACGATCACGCTGCCTACCTAGGTACGATCAACGGTCCACGAGATCTGTACCCTTCCAAATACGGTTGGGATGCCGATCGAGCGCTCAAGGAAGCCAAGCTAGTCCACTTTAGCGACTGGCCATTGCCAAAGCCATGGATCATGTGGCCGCACGAGGGCGTTGGCGAAATGCAACCCGATTGTGGTGGGAAGAAGGACGGTTCCTGTAGAGAGCGTGAGATCTGGAAAGAACTTTACAATGACTTTCGAAAGCGTCGAAAGGCTTTGTGCAGAATATTAAGCGTCCCTGCTCCGAAGTGGTCAGACCTAAAGAATGCTACACAACCAAAGCCATGGGCCGAGATCGCAGGACTATGATAATGGGCCAAGTGAGGTATATATATACTCTACCTAAGTTTATCAGTACGGTATAGAGCAGCCTTCCACGAGCTGAAAGTCAAACGTGCATATCTGATTCATTCTGATCATTTTTCACAAAATCTGCCCTTCGTAAAAAAGTCCTGGCACCACTCTGCTTTTTCGTACCTACATGTACCGTATGTAGCTTAGTACCTTCACACAATGTTCTTTCTTTCTCACTTACATGTACTCTTGTCGCCCAGCTCCAGTAATATTTATGATGAGAGTCACTGAGGAGACTGGAAAATGTACGTACTTTAAGCTACATTGAGGCAGGATTGAAACCATTTATAGGTATCGTGCTAGACTGTGTAATAGAAGGTACATGTATCTATCAAGGCGACCTTATATGTATCTTAGGTGCTCATTCATGATTTGATAACGTTTCTTTCGCGCTACTTCTATGTATGTACTGGCTATGCATGCATGTATATATGATCCGATATGATATGATATGAAAAGTGTACCTAGGTAAGGTAGGTAGACAGTAGGTAGTACTCTCCTCTCTCTCTCTCTGTCTCTTAAAATTCTCATTTCTTACCCACCCTCCTCAGCCTCAACGGTAGCCTCCCACTCCTCCCCCTCCGCTCCATCGAAATAGTGATTAACGATGGGAGCATACGTAGCATTCCCAAAAGCTCCACCACCATAATCCAGATACGCCCGCGCATCATGGAGAGGGACACGTTGGATTTCGTCCAGACTGCCCATGACCCACGCCGTTTGCATTCCCATGACCATATGCTGGAGAATGTGACAGTGAATCATCCACACGCCGGCATCGGTGACACGGAGGCGCCACGCGCGCCAGCCGAGGCGTTGGCCTGCGACAGTTTTGTCCGTCCAGCGGTAGAGGTTGGTGGTGTCGCGGAGGACGGGCTTGTAATTGGCGAGTTTCTTCTCGTTCTCAATGGGGTCGTAGGTGCCGTTGCCGCAGCCAATGTCGTGAAAGTGCTGTCCGTGCCCGTGGAAGGGGTGGAAGTCTTGGCCTCCGTTGTTTTTGACTAGGGATCCGGTGTTGTACCAGATGATTTCGATGACCTGGAAATCATATGTAGGTAAGTATGTATGCAGGTACGGATGTGATTGTGTAGAGTGGACTCGAGCAAAGTGACCGAGCAAAGTGACTTACCTCTCCTAATTTAGCTGGGAAGGTGAATGTTTTAGGATCCCAGCCACCATTGCCGAGCGCGGCGTCGTAATCGGGCATCGCATCCTGTCCGCGCTGGTAAATGTCCACCAGATATGGCACGTGACCTGGCGTTGGATTCGTGGTCTCGTTCCATTCCAGTCCGTTGACACGCCAGACAATGCTGGCGGTGGAGACTTGTGCGTTGTCAAGCTCGATACGACGTGTGACCTCGTCTGCGGTCGGGAAGTCGTTGTCATACAATGGCTCCAGAGCGTACTCGGCCCACTCGTAGGAGTGACCAGTAAAATTGAATGGAGCAGAGTCCGGGTTTTTGGTAATCTCGGGCTGTCCACCTGTGTAACGGAGGATACCATAGCCAATGTACTTTTTCGGACGTTCATTGGTTTCGAGCTTGATGTAGTAGTCTCTTTTGCCGTTGAGCTGGGCTTCTGTCCTGGCAGTAAAGATGGTATCAAATCGTTGACCGGACGTCAACTGCATGTGCTCCTCTGTGTGGGGCATCGTGTATGAGCCATCTGCCTCAATAATGGTAAAGTTGTGGTGCTCGTCAATGCCAAATTCGACCATGGAGATAGCAAGACTGCCAACAAAGCGGAAACGATAGGTCTTTCCAGGCTCGACCTCAATGACCGGAAGTGGGCATCCTTCTTCACCAGATCTGTGCTGCTCCTCTTGTGCAATTCCGACGCCATTAATCAAGATTGCATTGGTCTCGTTGGACCAAACGAAAGGCGAGGCCAGCAAGCCTTTCTCGATATGCTCGTCGGTATGATTATAATAGTCTGACAAAAAGACGAAGCGCTCTTCGTCATACTGATAGGGTGAAACGCCACCTTCGTCCTCGATGACCAGTGGTCCAGCAGCAGATACGGCTTGAAAGCCGACATGTGAATGATAAAAGTACGTTCCGGCTTCCTTTTTGAGTGGAAACACTTCAAAGTCGAAGTAGTGGCAGGGCGGTATGGGCCACATACTTGCTTGTGGCGTGCCATCGGAGAATGGAGCCAGACGTTGCGTTAGACCATGCCAATGTATAGTCGTGTTGAGTTTCTCTTCGCACATGTCGTTGTAGACCCGGATCCATTGTCTTACGCCCGGTTTGAGTCGCAATGGTGGGCCAGGCACAGTGCCGTTGATGAGGACGGACTCGCGCTCCTGACATGCTATCGAGATGTTGGCAACAGTCACCCGCAAGATATGATCAGGTTGAAATTCGCAGCCGTGCTCCTGGGGGCCTCCGTAATGCCCGGGTGGTCCATTTGGTCCTCCTCGATTGCCCCAGGCTGCTACCTCGTCCACTGTAGCCAGCAGCGTGGCCACTGCGGCGATCAGTCCCCTCATGTTTTTTTTCTTTCTTTCCTTCGATGAGGATGAGGAAGCAGAAACAGAAGCGTGGCCACGGTCACTTCGCTGTGTCGGACTCGCAAGGTGATCTACTAATCTTATTACCAACTTGTACTTACCTGGATTAGCTGTCAGGGATCCATGTCGATCTCTGAGTCTAAATAAATATGAGATTGATAGGGTTGCGGGTGTTGGCTTCTCGTGAGACAGGAGTGGTCCAATGCCCATGTTCATTCTTCAGAAGTCGGCAAAATGCAGCTAGCTAATATAACTCAATACTTGATCCGGCAGCGAGTATGCTCATATGGCGACTGTTCGGCCATCGAAACCTCTACAGAGTTCGTCAGTGTTACTGCATCGGGGTTCATGGACATCGAGGTCTGCCGCTGGATGAGCACTACTGTAGTCTGTACTTGATGATGGTTGCATGCCACATGCCACATGGCACTCGCGGCCTCTCAGAGTCAGAGCTACCCTTGCACCGCCATCATGCCATGGCTGCGCGACTCGTTGGTCAGACCTCAGCCATGCTTGGCAGGCCGCCGTTAGTTCTAGAGGCAGGCCAGAAGGAGCGAAGAAGTTCTCCGTCCGGAAGCCAGCGGTTCCACGTACAGTATAGCAGTATAGTCAGCGTAGAACTATTCTAGATGGTCGCTCTAAAAAGAGACATGGCGAGCGGCGTTGGGAGCGAGTGGCTGCGGTGGGCCGGTGGCATTGCAGACGACACTGACAGCTGACGGCGGCGGCCTTGTTCGCACATGGCTAGTCCGGAACAGAGGGACGCATGGCATGGGTTGGAAGTTGGGCTGGATTGGCTGGTGTGTATACAGTGTTGGCTAGGGTCGGGAACTGCAGGAGGTCGGTGTCTGACGAGACACGAGAGAGGCGGTAAAAGTTGGCTGTGAGTAAGGTAGCAGTAGTGGTGGTGGTGGTGGTGGTGGTGGGAGTAGAAGAATAGGCCGAGTCGTGTGGGACAAACAGAAACAGACTAAAATAATCTCGTACCCCACTACGGTTCGCTTCTTCCCGTTGGTGGCGTTCGTGTTTCATCAGGCTGCCATGTGACAGCACGGAGTGAGAGGAAGGCGAGAGTGAAATGAGGTGAAGAGGAAGGAGCGTGAGAGCACCAGATCTACTTCTACCCTTATACTACTTGTACTTCCTACTTATAATTCGACACTCAAGTTCGTGTGATGATGGATGAGCATGTTTACGCACGTTTTGCACAAAGCTTACGGTATACCGAGATGACCTCAGATGTTCATCCTGCAGTGCCAAGGAAGCATTTAGAACTAATTTCTCCACCAACACCAGGCCCACCAGGATGCCCATACAACCAAGTCCGAGCTTCACAGTGACAGCAATAATAATACATCTAAATCACTCCATACTCATCATCCTCAAGAGACCCAATACATTTCCTCCACCACCAACTGCTCACTCGGTCCCTCACTGCCTGATTCCATATATCATCATTGCCCATGAGGCGACTCTCTCCAGTCATCATGGCAATGTGGACAAAAAGGAAATGTGGCTTCGTACTCGTAGGAAGCGAAGTCGAACGGGCCCGGAGAGGGTAGTGTTGGTTCTAGTAGTAGTAGTACTGGTGGTGTTGAGGAGGTGTTGCTACATGATGTGCTCTGCTCAGTAGTAGTGCTCGTGTCGGTATTTACAGCAGGTGAAAAAGACATTGCTGGATGGTTGGTGGAATGGGCAATCAAAGTAAAGTAGGTACCTTTGTTCTACGTGTAGGTGTTGGTCAACTTCAACAGCAATTTTATTTGTAGTCCTGGACAGATTCATGTTTGCTTCATGTAGTTCTAGTACATACACATCATGTTCACAAGCGCACGATGACTACCTCCCTGTCGAGACTTCTTCACCTGACTCAGTGGCAAAAACCCCGATGTTACCTTACCTACATGATACTAAGATATGCTGAGGTAGGTGGTTGCCTTCACTAAACCTATACTCCTCTCTACCTGTATTCTGCAGGCGATGCAACAGAATGTTCTCTGCAATTATTGCCACCAGAAAAGACTTCAAGTCAATCCATCTCCATCTTCTTGCAGTGTTCTTGGAGGCTACACACGAGGGAGAAAAACAAAAAGTGTGTATTGCTGGACCTCAATTCAATTTTCATCAAGGATAGTAAGGTAGGTACTTCTTCATCTGCCCATCTAGTAATCATCATCCATGCTGTCTTTCATCGCCTCAATCTCCAAATACTCCTCATACTGCTCCTGTGTTCCACCAGTGTCGATGCCTGTCTCCGGATCAATATAGTTTCCAGCATGCCGAGGGAGTGCCTTGGGCGACTCAGATCCTGATGCATCTGCAACCGCGACCTCAATTGGTTCCATGCCTGTTATATGAGGGATCTTGTACATCCTGTCGTTCTTCTAGACCAGCATATCCCCCACGGCATTCACTTCGTACTTCAATCCCTCCCTGTTCAGACACTCTTCAAGCTCCTCTCTGTCCTGGAAAACCGTTCCCGGCGCGAGAATCTTCGTTGCAGAAGTGGAAGCGCCTGCTAAGGGTTCGACATCGCGCTTGACCACCTCATTGATCGACCCGAGCCTGGAGAATTTCCTGGGCTGGGATGAGACAGAGGACCTTGCCCAACTGTCTTTCCGAAATCTGTCCTGATCTGTATCGTCGGGGAGAGATGGCTGTGGCTGACTGGATGCCGTAGCTCTGACTGTTTCCGCGGCTTCCTGGAACTGGAAGCCCTTGACAGCAGCAGGGCTGCTTGATTGTGGTAAGAGAGGATTCAGATTCTCAACTCCTGCACGATATTGAGTAGCCACTGACGCTGCCAGAGTCTCACGTGCTTGCAAGTCCATGCCGACGAGTGCATTCATGAGCTGGGTCTGGACGCACATCTGAACCTTTTGTTGTTCCTCGATGCGGCGGAGTGTGAAAGCCACTTGCTCGAGCTCACGCGAGCGCTGCGAGTCATCCTTCCTAAGCTGCTCCTGCAATGTAGCTAGTTCCTCCTGCAGGCGTTGCTCGCGCTGTTGCACTTCACGGAACGTTGGCAGGGGAGGACCGCATTCTTCCACAGGTTGCGCAGCGGACAGGTGTGCCTGCTGGTGCTCCCGCAATGCACTGGACGTGCTGCGTCGTATCAATGGTCGTGCAGCAGATGGAGTGTCCTGAGCTAGCTCGGCCACGATATCTTCTTCCATTTCCACAAGAGTGGCAACTCCTTGCTGCAGCGGGCCTTCAAAGATAGTGGAAGGAGTTGAGTCATCGGCAGTCTGGGTGTGTGTATTGGAGACTGTCGAGCTGGTTTCCTCGTTCCGATCCTCATTCTGGGCTGGTGGGATACTCTGGGACATCGTGCTGCCGAGAATCTATTTGGATGGTGGGAATATGCGTGGTCCTGTAATCAATTGTGGTTTATCAGGGAAGTGCTTACTGCTGTGCGGTTGGCAGATTGTGTCGATAAGGTAGCCTTTCGTTGACGCGCAGGCTGTAAGAGTCGCAGGTAGCAGTCTGCTTCTTGTTCTCTTCATAAAGTGCAGGCGCAGCTGCGCAGTGCAGGTGCACCTTGCCATCAAGCTTAAGTTGCCATCGAAAGCGAGATCATTGTCACACGCACCTTATCATGCAGAGAGCGCGAGCAAAGTCCACCTCGGAATCCGTTCTTGCTACATCGCGATGGCAGCAGGTAAGTCAAGTATGAAGTCTTCGCTCATCCCATCCATATCTCCTTGACGCCGCCTCGCTTAGTCCACACGTCGTACTCAATCCATTGCACCTTCTTCCTTTTCCCACCTCCCTCCACGAGCCTGCCAGGATTCATAACATGGCAGCCTTCGTAGGTGATCGCGAAGGGAGGCGCGTCCGCATCTGCCACAACTAACGCGTGCGGTAGTGGGTACAGTGTCAAAGCAGAGGGAGCATAATCCCAATGAACGGGTCGCACTGTGAGCGGAAATGGTGAAACCGTGGATTGTGGAAGCAGCGAGAGGATGAGCCGCTTCGCCTCTTGGATGTTATAAGACTCCGATGGAACAGTCTCGGCGAGAGCAGCTGGTGGCGAATCAGCGTCAAAGGCTGTGCGTGTATCCTCAAGTCCGTCCGACTCCGTTGTAGGCAATGCCCCTGACATTGTGATCTCCTCATCGGAGCCAGGCAGCACAACAGCACTGTCCGTCTGCGAGTCTGATTGTTTTGTAGCTTGACCGTAACGGATGGCATTTCTCCGAAAGCGACCAGATATGTTGTCTCTAAGGACTACGAGTTCGTGAGCAGGCCCAAAAAAGCTAAGCCTCGTAGGATTGCTCGTCCAGATTGCTTCACCGTCTGCTTCACCCTTCCTGGCTCCCATCTCAGCTTTCGCGTTTGCGAATGCACGCTTGATTCTGTTTGTAAAGAGGTCCGGAACGCCTTCCCGAGGCAGAAGTGTGCTTGCGCCAGCACTGAATGAGGATGCCCAGGGATCATTATCACCGGGCACGAATACCCACGTGCAGCTTCGAAGCAAAGCCGGAAAGTCCGACAGGACAGCTGCAAGTTCATTAAAGAGCTCTTTGTATTCAATGGAACCAGTCCCGGCTCCAGCCATGGCAGCTTTGCTGGAGAAGTCGCCTGCCAAGACAAAGCCCATCGGGAGCTGTTCTGCTGCTTCGTACTGTTCAAGCAGTTTGCGGAGTGCGTTGAGAGTGGAAGGTTGGTCGAGCGTCACTTCTGACAGAATTACCATCTTCCGAGCATCGTCGTCGATGTCAGACTCTGGGCCTACCAGTCGTGATTCAAGCTTCTTCATCCTCGTTCCCACCGCCCGCTCTGATCCAAGTCCCAGAAAGTCAGCCCACCCAAACCCACCACCTAGATCTTCTGTCTTCAGATTGATTCCCAAGGAGATATCACGTCTCTCTACAGGGGGACCGCCTATCTCAAATCCGACAAATCTCCCACCAATTGTGCCACCCACGCCACCAGTATTGCCTAACCCACTTGATCCAGCACCAGCCCAATCTTCTTCATACACTCCATCCACTAGCACAATCATGCCAGGGCAGAAGTATGGCTGACCGTCCTGCATGCTCGTTGCATGCTGCAAGTCCAGACTGATGCTCCCACTCATGTCATTCAGTGCCAGTGTACCTGTTGGTGCAATAACCAGCATGCCGAGAAGCAAGTGTGAGCTTCCTCCTCTACCGAGCAGATTCGCGACGGGTGTGATTTTGTAGAACGTCCTCTCCGTAACAGTTCCTTGCCTTCTGAGCGTAGGCACACCCGCAGATATAGAAGGTGCTTGAAATGCTGGATTTCTGAGCAGTCTCTGATGTATGATGTTGTACCGCTCTTTGAACACGGCCGTCTTCTGCCTCGGACTTGGGAATAAAGTGGCTTTGGTCTCAATTCTTAAAAAGTGCTTCTTGTCCATATTGAAAGTGAATCGCGGCTGTTCGAATGCACTGATAACTTTAAGCCACTTCCTAGGCTCCCTACTCCCATGATCTTCTTCTGCTTCCGCTCCCGACGCAGGACTCTGCACACGCAGTCCGCTGATGCCATATGAACTCCCCTGTCGTTCTAGTCCGGGACGATCGCCCAGAAGATCCACAGCAGAATCATTACCAAAGACGAAGCTGTTTTGCCTGCTCGGATTGAGACTATTCCCACTTTTGGGCGTCCCAACGTGACCGCCGCTCATAGATCCTTC
Source organism: Mycosphaerella sp. Ston1 (assembly GCA_000504405.2). NCBI lineage: Eukaryota > Fungi > Ascomycota > Dothideomycetes > Mycosphaerellales > Mycosphaerellaceae > Mycosphaerella > Mycosphaerella sp. Ston1. Next base: position 91,513 of record AWYF02000410.1, on the reverse strand, counting down.
CAACGTCCTCAAAATTGTCTTTAGCTTCACGCCGTCCTGCACAATGAGTGGTCCATTTTCCGCTTTCCACAACTTTGCGGCTGCCTCGAGCAGCTTCTCGCCAGTCCCCTCGTCTCGCCATGCTGAACCGCAGTGCTTGCCGATGAAGCTGGCGAATGCTTGAAGTGCGGAGGGGTCCAGAAGCAGGCTGTACTTCTTGCTGAACGTGCGGACTGCCACGGGACGAAGGGCCCGCGGCGGTATGAGGATGGGTAGGACTGTTGCGACCTGAGGTTTGAAAGCTGGCGGGGGAGGCGGAGGCCGTTTGCCAGCGGTGGGCGGAAATGGGTGAATGGGTGTGCCAAATGCAGGCGACGACGAGAAAGGGTTTTGCGCGGAGGTCGTCGGTATCGTCATGTTCATGTCCTATGATACATAAGAGCTTGTGTCGTGGTAGAGACTGTCGATACCTTGTGTACATGCGAGTGGACTCGAAACGCGTTATCAATCTGACGCGTCCGTCATGGCACGTGCGTTCTCGCGTAACCCAGCACAGTCGCGTTCGTCCGTCGCAACTTCCTGCCTCTGCTGAGTCTCTCTACCTCCTTCTCCACTCACTGCCAGCGAATCTCGATCGACCTACCAGCAGAGACATCGCAGCAACACTCGACATGGCGCAAGAACAGGATGCATCAGTCCGACTAGAGCAGCTCAAGGCAGCCGCGACCAAGGCCTACTCGCTCAAGGACTACAACGCTGCCGCCGAGCGATACGCAGACGCTTGCGAAGTGCAGGATGAGGTCAATGGCGAAATGTCCATCGAGAATGCCGATCTGCTCTACCAGTACGGTCGCTGTCTATACCACGTCGCCGTCGCCAATTCCGACGTGCTAGGCGGGAAAGTGGCCAGCAGTGAGGAGCCAAAGAGGAAGAAGCGCAAAGTGTCCAAGGAGGCGGAAGACAGCGGCGAAGGAAGCAGCATCAATCTGATCGGGGACGCCATCAAGAGTGGCGAGCACAAGCTCGCCGAGGACGTGGTCGAGGCTGCTGTTGAGAGCAAAGACGGAGTCATCCTGGAAAGCAGCACGAAGGACACCAAAGAGGCAACGAAACCGGGCAACAGCAGCAATCCTTTCTTCCAGATCTCTGGCGACGATAATTTTACAGACAGCGAAGATGACGGGGAAGACGCCGAAGGTGGGGAAGGCAACGAGGAAGAAGAGGACGACTTTGCCATCGCCTTTGAAGTTCTGGACATGGCGCGCATTCTGCTGACACGGAAACTGGAGTCGCTAGAGGAAAGCAAAAATAAATCTACAGAAGACACTCCAGAAGCTCGGCAGATCAAAGAGCGGCTTGCAGACACTCACGACTTGCAGGCTGAGATCGCATTGGAGAACGAACGCTTCGCTGACGCCATCAACGACACGCGCGACTCGCTGGCCTTGAAGATGCAACTCTATCCAGTGGATAACTCTTTGATTGCCGAAGCACACTTCAAGCTCTCTCTGGCATTGGAATTTGCCTCAGTAACATCCACACAGGAAGACGCCAATGGCGAGAACAAGATCGCACAAATCGATGAGGAAATGCGAGCCCACGCAGCGAATGAAATGGAACTCGCCATTGCTTCTTGCCGTGCACGGATTGCCAAGGAAGAAGCAAGTCTGGCCACTCTCGATGAGGTCAAAGCAGCAGAGGTGAGGAGGAGCCTCGCGGATGTGAGGGAAATGGTAGGAGAGATGGAGACTCGTCTCGAAGATCTTCGCAAACCTGCCACGTCGCTCTCAGCCATGCAGAACCTTGGTCCTGCCGGCGCGCCGGGTGCCGAAGAAGCGGCTATGAGAGGTATACTGGGTTCATTGCTGGGTGAGAGCAAGAGCGAACAGGAGAAGCGCATACAAGAGGCCACGGCAAAGGCCAACGATCTGTCTGGCATGGTGAAGAAAAAGAAGCCGAAGACGTCACCTGGACCTGCATCAGCACCACAGCAGGAACAGAGCGTCGTTGAGGGTAAGGGAAAGAGAAAGGCTGAAGAAGAAGAAGACATGAGTGCTTCAAGCGGCACGGGAAAGAAGGTCAAATTCGCCGAAGACACGAATGGTGATCAGGCTTGAGCAGATCTACAGCTTGACCCACTTACTCCGTCTAATACTACAGAACTTCAAGACTTCGTCTCACCATCAGCACCATCCCCCAGAATAAGCTCACTAATCACCTCCCAAAACCCCTCATCATCCACCTCCCCGTCCCCACCACCCTCCACTCTCCGTCCTGCATCCTCTTCCGATTCTTTCAACAGCTCAGCAGCAACCTCTCCTATACCTTCTTGCCCTCCTTCCACCCCTTCACTTCCATTCACAGCATGTTCTTCTTCTTCATCATCATCATCATCATGAAATTGAGTAATCTCGCCCGCTCCACGCAAAGAACATAAAGCTGTAATTTGTTCTTGTAAACTATCAAGACATGTCGCGACTCCTAGGAGACTCTCCGCATATCCGGATAATCTTTCTTCGATGATGTGGAATTTGCGGTCGATTTCGGAGATGGTGTAGTAGGAGGAGGAGAGGTTGTTATCGTTGGTGTTTGCTGGAATGGGAAGATCAGTAGGAGGAGCATATTGAGGTTGTTGTTCGTCGTCTGTTGGGAGGATGTTTGATGGTGTGAGATCTGAGGGGTTAGTGGATGAGTAGTCCATTATGATGCTAATGATCGTTGGGAAGAGTGTCGCTCGTTGAAGATGACAGGAGAACGACAGGAGAGAGACAGACAGAGTAAAAGAGAAAAGCACTCTTCACTACATACCTATATATATACCACCACTTCCACTTGTATTCCATGAATGATACTAGTAGTAATAATACTCTAGACAGAAACATAAAATGACATAGTCACCTTACCTTACCATACCTTACCTTACCTATCATATAAACCAAACCGCCCCTTCACCAAACCTATCACAAGACCAATACCAACCAGCTAAGACAGAAAGAAAGACGAAAAAGATTCAACGTAAGGTAGTAAAGCTAACGTAGAGCGCGAGTGGGAGAGTGAGTGAGTATCTTACCAGACTCACCTTACCTTAACCTTTTGGACGACGATTTTGCTTGGTTGATGGCATGAGAAGATTGAGGGGGACTGTACTCACTCAAAATAAAGCAGGTCTTTTTTGGTACTTGTAGGTAAGGTATATGTAATTCAGCTCAACCAGATTCACTGTGTCTTTCTCGAAGAGCTGATGCTATTTTGGCGGAACCTGGATCATAAGCAAGCTTTGGCATTGCTCACTTCACTTCACTTGCTCAGCTAGCGATATTCGCTGGAACTCGACAGATATAGACCCATGATCAATTGTGGTCCCTTTACATATGCACATGCTATACTCGCTATAACGCTCAGAAACCACTGACACTCCCAGTCTGGCCGCCGCCACACCAGCAAGTGCCTTCCGCCTCTCTTTCTACATGTATAACTACATCCATCCTCCTTTCTCTCAGGAATTCGTCGACCCTATGCCTGACGTCCTCCAAATCGGCCGCAGGATTCGCAATAATATGTATAACGCCTTGCACCTTCTTCTTACCCGAGGCAGCGCCATGATCATGCCCATGATGATGGCCATGCGAATCTGCCGCATCCTCCCTATCGTCTATCCAAAATCTTGGAACGGCATATCCAACCACACCACGAAGTTCTCCCAGTTCTTGAAGTGTGTTCTTAATTTCATACTCCAGCGTGCCTGGAATGACCAGTAATAGCTTCTGCCCTGAACTGATCACGAGCGGCACAGCTGCGGCGAAGATGAGAAGGGCGATGATTATCGTCGCCAGAGGATCCCATAGGTACCAAGGTTTCCAAAGAGTCATTGCAGTACTAAGTATAACTGCGAGAGAGCCACCGGCGTCCGCAGCAACATGCAAGAAGATACCATGCATGTTATCGTTATGCTCATCGTCCCCGTGACTGTGTGCATGAGCGGCCTGCTTCTCTTCGTGTTTGTGATTACAATAGCCAGATATATCACCATTCGTGCCGGACGAATCGTTTATTTTGTGGCCATGCACTGAGTTGTGGTGCTCGTGCCCATGTGAATGGGAATGGCCGTGCGATGAATGATCATGCGAGTGCCCATGGGCATGGCTGTGCGATGAATGGTCATGTGCGTGGCCGCTGTCGTGGTCGTGGTCGTGAGCATGCGAGTGGCTGTGGGAATGATCGTGAGAGCGCCCATGTGAGTGACCGCCATGGTCATGTCCATGATGTGCATGGCCGAACGCGAAGAGACCGACCATATTGACCAGAAAACCAAGCGTACTTACAACCAAGAGTTCCTGCACATGCCGCAATTCCTTCTGTTCAACAATGCCTTCCATTGCCTCCCATATGAACTCCACGCTGACAAGCATCAGAAAGATGCCATTGCCGAATCCCGCAAGAGTATTCAGCTTGCCCCACCCATACGGTCTGTCTGGACTAGTTGGCCATTTCGAAGCTACTGCAGCGCCCAGGCCTACCACAAGTCCCAGACAGTCGAAGAACATGTGAACGGTGTCACTTAGCAAGCCAAGTGAGCCACTCAGGTACCCATAGATACCTTGTACAATCATAAAAGCAAAATTCAAGCTATGTCAAGTCAGCAGATGAAGTCAGGTAGATATGGATTTGGTCCGAACTTACCATGTAAAGTACGCTATCCGCCGCGAGTCTCTCTCGCTCAAGATGCCGTACATGAGCGATCCAGGTTCGGAATTATCTATCAGATATTTGGTAATGCCAGAATAAGTGCCCTCATTCTGGGTATGCTTGTGCGCGTTATGCGCATGGTCGTGAATATGGTCGTTATGGCGCTCGTGCACGGCAGCCAGCGAAGTATCGTACAAGACCCCGAAGTATGAGAGCGCGGCAAGACCGCCGTTGAAAATTGTCCCTGGCCAGAGGGAGGGTGAGAAGAGAAATGCAAGAACAGCAAACGTGAAACAGCCGATGCCCAGGCCTATCTTGTGCTGGCTCCGGAGCGCTGATGGCTGGGCAAAGAGAATCGCGGCGGCTGAGGATGCAATTGAAAGGACAGTGGACGTGATCGCCAATGGCGCCGTAGAGGGTGCAATGGCGAGAAAGGCAGAAAGCAGGACTGTACATATCGACATGAACACACCAGTTGCGAGAGTCAGGTTGACCTCATTCACTGACGATACAAGCGGAGACGCGGGGGCCCGATTCCAAGGAGAACGACCTGCCAGTGGCGTTGTTGGTGTCACAGTGTTTGAGTGCTGCGCAGAAGATGGAGACATGCGTATGTATGGCAGTGGTGGCGATATGAAGATGACTGAACATGCGAGAGCCAGATACCCGATCATCATATCTGTGAAAGCGGCTTTAAACGTGATTCCAGTGAAGTCCAAAAGGGCTGCCAGCAGTAGCACAGCTACCGACGCGACTCGGGACTTCAGCTTGTGCTGCCATTCATGCCAAGAAGGCCTCTGGGGTGAGTCGGCGCTGTTCAGTCCAGATGCCATGACGACAAGCAGCACGACGCCCGTTCGCATGCCTCCGATTTGCGTCGAAGCATAGAAGGGTAAGCCAATGGCTAGTGCTCGACTGAGCATTTGCTGGAACGATGCAGGCGTGAATAGAGTATTTGTAGGAGATGTCTCGAGCTTGTCTTTCCGCCTGTCCAGCGTTCTCTCCGAAGATCTGACCTTGGCTACGAACCCTGTCAGGAGCAGCGTCCCACTGGTGAGAACGCACGCCTCCACGAAGCCACATCCCCTCCGCACCAGCAAGTTCTGTCCAGCAGTCGAGCTCTCCTCCAACACCGATTTCTGCAGCCTCTGGTAGGCAGACAGAGGCGGCATGCCATCCTTGATCAAGGCGCCGGGGTGGTAGGCTGCTGAAGCGAGCAGGTACGGCAAGGGAACGAGCAGACTCGTCAGCGCCTCCGGCAGCGAGAACCACGACGACGAAGCCTTTTGAAGTTGTGGATGGTGTGAGCCTGCAGGTCGTCCGAGATCTGATTCGCCGCGGGGCCGCGTCGGTCGTTTCATGGGTGGTAGTGAGTGACTATGGGCGTGCGAATGATTGTTGTGGTGGTGGTCGTGGTGGTCGTGGCGGTGATGGTGGTGGCCGTCGTGGCGGTGGATGTCGTCGTGACTATGCGAGTGCTGGTGTGGCATGCGACCGTTCTGTTGGTGGGCGAGGACGTTGCTGATGGATGGCGACAGGCTTCGGTGCAGCTCGTCGACGGGGCTCGCGGCCGGTGTCGTCTCGTTGCTTAGCTCGGCATGGGTGAACAGACTACTGCTATGCGTGCTGGTCGTCTTCCTGTTGGTGTAGAGGCCCGCTCGACTTCCCGTCCCCGACCCCGACCCCGTGCCCGTCCCATTTGCATTGCCATTGCCATTGCCATTGCCGTCGCCGTTGCCATTGCTATTGCTATTGCTATTTCCCCGTGCCTTGGGGCTGGCGGCAGGCTGGAGCGGCGACAAGTGCAGCGACGACTGGCGGCTGTGTTGCGCGCTGCCCCGCGGCGTGTAGAAGTCGTGCTCGTGCTGGGTGGTGCCTTCCGCCTGTCGTGGAAGTGCCCAGGTATTGGCCATGGGTCAAGTGCGGATAGTTCCAACTTCGATGGGTGTGATGAGTGGAAGCCTGGGAGGTACCGAATGCGAGCAGCCCTGGCTCAGGAACAGTAAGGTAAGGTCGGTAAGGTCAGGTCAGGTCAGGTCAGGTCAGGTCAGGTAGAACTAGTGGTGAGGTGACAGGTCAGGTGCGCGGGACAAAGACTCGGTGCCGTCTCGTCTCGTCTCGTCTCGTCTCGTCGCGTCTATCGTCTCATCATCGGTGTTGCAGTTCAAGTTGTTGCTGTGGCGGCTTGCCAAATGCTGTCGCGGTATGAAACGTCGGCTCACTCTCACTCTCACGCACACGTACAGTACACGTATATTCATACGAGGCGTGCTCCGCCGCACGTGCATTGAGCTCTTTGTGTTCATGACTCTCCGCCCCCTATTTGGTCGAACAGAGCTAATTGACCAGCCGCAATACCATGTGCAAGTGGCGGATGGATCCCTGCATGCGTTAGCTAGCTCAAGTAAGTTCTACAGCACCACACACAGTACTGAGTACGACGATGGACAATCAAATGAATAGCTAGCTACACGATGCGTATCCGAGGTATCATTCTTATTCCCGTTCATCCATGAGCCCGAGGTGAAGGGCGAGAGAGTCGACAATAAGGTAGCTTACTGCGCCTGTAGGTACCTCTGTAGGTACCTCTGGGAGGGGGCCTATCTTCAAATCTCTCCGCGCCGAGTCCCACTAGAACTATCAGGTCCCACTGCACGAACTAGAGGTTTTCCAGACGCTAGAACTACAGTATAAGGTAAGGTACAGTAGTCGTGTAGATAGTACGGCGTACCATAGCTGAGGAAAAGATATACGCCTAGTTACAGAGGTGAGGTACTTTACTATAAGGCACTACCTTGACCAATCACCCTCGTGCTGGAGATCGCCCTGGTCCATACAATAATGACCTGGACAGAGTGGATATGGCAGACTACAGCCTTCGCCGCCATATTCGTCTCTGCCGTCTGCGCTCTCTACCTCTGTACACTTCCCAGGGCTTACTCGACCTTCGACCCAGGCTATGTAACCGAACAAGACTTCACCGACGAGCACAAGTCTAATCCCTCCAAGTCTGGCTATGGATTCTTCACCAAACACAAAGACGCTACCGATCGCCTGAAGATCGATGCTAGTGTGCAAGTCGTGGTTCTCGGCGATATAGGCCGTAGTCCTCGAATGCAGTACCACGCCCTCAGCATAGCATCTCATGGTGGCACTGTCGACATAATAGGCTACGCTGGCTCGGATCTGCACCCGGATATCGTCCAAAACCGACTCATCAAGGTTGTCCCCATTCCAGCTTGGCCACGAACTTTCCAGTTCGACAATCGTGTCCTATTCCTCTGCACCGCGCCTCTCAAGGTCTTGTGGCAGATATGGAGCCTGTACTACGCACTTTCTTACAGGACGCGGGCTTCGAAATGGATGCTTATCCAGAACCCACCTTCTATTCCCACACTCGCTGTTGCAAGCCTGGTCTCCTTTCTGCGAAATACGCGACTGGTGATTGACTGGCATAACTTTGGCTACTCTATCCTGGCTCTTCGTTTGGGCCCTACACATCCCTTGGTCAGAATATCGGAATGGTATGAAGGCTTCTTCTCGAGACGCTGGGCTCACAGCCACATCTGCGTCACGAACGCCATGGCCCGCGTGCTCAAGGATAAATGGGGCATCACAAACGCGCTCCCGCTGCACGATAGACCGGCGGATATCTATCAACCGCTCGATGAGCAGCACAGGATCGAGTTGCTTCAAGCTCTACCTGCGACAGCCGGGAACGTGGAGGATATCCTTGCTGGAACTTGTCGTCTACTAGTCTCGTCGACCTCGTGGACTCCTGATGAGGATTTCTCCATCCTTCTCGACGCACTCGTCCGATACTCCAACGCGAAAGACCTCAATCATTCGTTACCCAACATCATCGCGATCATCACTGGCAAAGGCCCGCAGCGGGACTACTACCTAAACCAAGTTGTGAGGTTGACGCGAGAGAGGAAGCTAGAGCATGTCGCAGTCTTGTCAGCCTGGCTTCCTGCTGAGGACTACGCTTCACTTCTCGGCTCCGCGGATCTGGGTCTATCGCTGCATACTTCGTCTAGCGGCGTGGACCTTCCCATGAAAGTCGTAGACATGTTCGGCGCCGGTCTACCTGTTGCCGGCTGGAGTGACTTCGAGGCCTGGCCGGAGTTGGTGAAAGAAGGCAAGAATGGAACGGGTTTCAAAAGCTCAAAAGAATTGTCCCAAATACTGGAGAGATTGTTTGGTGGTGATGGCGCAGAGTTGAAGATGTTGCGACGGGGTGCTATGGAGGAGACGAAGAGACGATGGAATGCCGAGTGGATGCCGGTCGCTGGCAAGCTCTTCGATTTGCGAGACTAGGCGCTTCACTGGCAAGAACCTCTGTAATGACAGGCCCGCGACAGACACATACTATCCGGAGGTGTAAGTAAGCTCTCACCCCTTCCTCGCAAGCGAGGAGGGGTTTGCAACTACATGTAAGCAACACCTCCGGATACGTTACATGTACTACTACATTTCTATACAGCAGCAAGCCAAATGGCGCAAGACCACCATTGTGGCGGGAGGGAGTCGTACCTTCAGCCTCATCATCTGCAGTCCAATTCGCACTTGCACAAAAGCATCGAAACAAAAAAAACCAAACATTGAAAACGCCATCATCAAACTTTGCAATATCCCTCATACCTCTGTGCCACACGCCGGTCATAATAATCCCCACGTCCTAAAACCAGCAATCACTGTAGTAGTCTCAAAATGACGCAGAGAGAGAGAGAGAGAGAGAGGACGGTAAGGGGTTGTACTTGGTCGGAGGGAAGGAGAGCGAGGTGCTGGGCGAAGACAGGGTATCGTGGGCGGATTCGCTGCTGATGTATTGCCTTGTTTTGGAGAGGCGATTCGATTTCACACGATACCTTAGATAACAAGCTTCACTCACCGTATGAAGTGGAGAGAAATAGTGGGCGACGCGTGACCTTTGCCTCGGGAAAGTGCTCGTCTCGTTCCGATCATACATAGCAGACAATCTGATGAATCGGCTGGGTCGGCAGCCTAGCTTACGGAATGACATCTCCCCTTAAACTGGCTGCTGCTTCTGCCCGCCAAACGAAGTGAGGAGAGCATCCTTGACACGTCTTCCCATGCCCAAATTCTCCTTGTCAGGATGGCTAAATGAGACCGTTTTGACCGAGCCCACCCTCGTTGGCCGAGGCTTACAAAGGCTCGTCGTCATCATCATTCTTGATAAATCGTGCTTCTCATGTCCAATCTTTTGCTGCTGTAATAAAGCAAAATCTCTTGCTATGGGAGTTGTAGCCTCCGGACTGTTGATGCTAATGCCACTCATGCCGGAGTCCTTGCGCGATACGACATCTCTGCCGTCCTTCGCTGCGTCGGTCACACCTGCTACAACTCCCTCGCTGTACGTGCGTTAGCCGATGAGCCGAACATGATGCCTGATGTATACCTACCACCCCTAAGAAATACCGTGCTGCTGTTTGAGCTTTTCTAGATTCTCCTGTCGCTCGGCGAGATCTGCTTGGCTCTTGGCCACTGCAAGAGTGGTCAGTATTGTATGGCTTATATGTCCTCTATGTACCCAAGTGGTTGCCTACTCTTTTCAGGTTGGTGGTATAGGACGACCAGATAGCGGTTCTGGAAGTTAAAGCCGTTCAGTTTGTCGCAGGCACCTTTGGCATCCATGACATCTTCGTAGACGACGAACGCGGTTCCCTTGGTGTTGGCGGCGATGCCTTGACGGATTTGGCTGGAAGTGGCATGTTAGCACGTGAACATCTCAAGAGCCATTGCGCATCGCCATGAGCTCGCGCGGGGAAGACTATATGGCGCACCGAATAGGCCCGAATTTGCCGAAGAGGTCGAACAGTTCCTCGGTGGACACGTTGTAGCTGAGGTTCTTGACGAAGAGTGCGCTGAGAGGCATCAGTAGGCTGTTTTGACGCCGTGGCGCTGGTGGAGTGGGGATGAGATGGGGTACCGGTTCACTTCAGGCGCGAGCTTCGAGCTTCTACTCATGTTCTGACTGGGAGTGATCTGCAGCGAGTACGCACGTGTCGGATGCGACGAGGGAGTAGTCGTGGAGTTATTATTAGAGAGCAGGAGGTGGTATGGTGGTATGGTGGTGGTGAGGTTGGTGGTGGAAGCGTGCCTCGCTAAGAGGTGCGAAGATCGCGGACAATGAAAGACCGACGGGGAGCTCGCTCCGACCCAGGCAGACACCTACGATAAGGTCACGACTGGTTGAGTGAGGTGGCTTGGAATGAGAACAACGCAATGGCGACAGGCACATGTATACATCCACGTACTTGTCGTTAAGATACCAGACTCCATATAGTCATCATTCAGTGCTGGAATGACAAAACTTGCGACTACATGACCGGCTGACCGCTGTTGTATCTGTGGACTAATCAATGTGTTGCAGCCGCCGTTGGCTTCTGGAGCTTGACGACTGACCGCCCCATATTATTGCCCCAGACCATTCCATTGTCGACTCACTGGGTACCTGGAACACCCCGCCAATGCTGCACACTCCTCTCTCCCTCGCTCGACTTCCACCACGACAGCTACACACCACCAGCACGACCGGCAGCTGATTGACAAGACTCAGAACAGCACAGAATCGACCCGCGCATACGAAAGCAGCCTCACCGACGTTGTGGTCACGATCGCACTCCCTGGCGCTGGAAGCCTCTCCCCCGTCCCTCACCGCAGCTCCGCGATGCAGACGCAACGCAGTTACAACCCGCTCTTCAAGCGCCCTGGGCCACTGGACGCGCACCCAGGTCGCTCGCCGTCACCACCATTGCGCTACATTGAGCCACTGTCGCCTAAGAAGCCGACGCCGCTGGAACCGAGTTACAACTACCCGGCACTCAACAGCCATGTGAACTATGAGGCGCGCCCGGAAGCGCAATACGATGGCACACCGCAGCAGAAGCAGCGTCGCAATAGTTACAGGAGCGGGCACCACAGGACCCCATCGACAATCGACACACTAGCAGAGGCAGCGCTGGCTCTTAGTCCAGCGCACAACAACACGCAGGCCAGTCCAGTATGGAACGGGTTCAGATATCCTCCACTACCGCATTCACGGAATGGCACCAACGAGCCACCGCATAAACGGACTCGCTCAGAGGTATACCCTTCCCCACTGGTTGGGCAGTACGCTTCGCGACCAGCAACCAGCTACCAGCAAGGTGACATCCGGGCGCGAGTCGCTATTCAGCAGTCGCAGGCGCACTCGCATACGGGAGATGCATACGACAGTCGAGTCGAAGAAGCTGCGCTTCTGCTAAACTTCCGCACAGGTGGCTGGCCTTCGAACCAGTCGAGACCTGCGTCACAATCGATCGCGACGGAGCACACAGCTGCTGGACTCAGGCCTCACGCGAACAGCTTTCCACAGGATCCTCAGCACTGTCGGCCTATCGATCTCGGAGCCAATGCTCCGCTATTACCTCCATTCAACCCACAAGCAAATCGTCTGCCTCGGCCGACATTACCATCACCGAAGCAGTCAATCGAAGCGTCCGCTGGTAGTCCTCCCTCGAGTGCCACGCATGCGCTAACTCCCGAGAAGCTCGAGGACGTCGCCAAACCTGCTCCCCGTCAACTCCAGATCGACATCGAAATGCCGGATGCTTTGCACGACACTTCTCCATCACTTGATCGTGATGGTCCTCGAGATATCAGTGCTGATATCACCATGAGTGAAACCTTGGAGGGTGAAGTCAGAACGACTTCGAAGAAGATCGCAACGAAGAGCAAGACACGTGCGTCAGGAACGCGAAAGAGCGTAGTTGAAAGGACAGCCACGAAGCGGGCAGCGTCCCAGAAAAAGACGCCGGATGCAGTGAAGGCGGGTAAAGCTGGCGGTCAGACAGCGGATTGGTCGGCGATTAAGCCCGATACAAATCGAAGAAAGAGCTTTGGTGAAACCGTGCAGGCCCTCACTGTGGGAGAACAGCTGCAGCGTGCACTGTCTGTTCCGCCGGAAGTGCCCATGGTCGTCCGGCCTGTGCCACGCATCAAGGACCTGAAGCCATCGAGGAAAGACAAGGAGGTCACGGCAGAGACTGTATGTGCCGGCTGCGAGACGGCTCGTATGACAGTGAAAGCGAACCCGGAGCTGGACGAATGGATATGCTGCAACGGCTGCAAGAAGTGGTTCCATGTGGACTGCGCTGGATTTACCAAAGCTTCCGAGGTGCGCGACGTCGACAAGTTCTTCTGCAAAGGCTGCGAGCCTACTCATGGGAAAACCACATATGTCCGCAAGAGCTCACGAGCGCACGCTTCGGTAGACTATGCCGAGCTTCAGCGAGGTGTATTGAAAACTAGCGAAGAGAGCATGGAACATCACTATGTGCAACCCATAAAGGACGGTACCTTTCAATTCGATCCCGACAACTTCCCACGTATGCGACCAGAACTAGTCACCAGGGCTTTCTTAGAGAAAAGTGGCGCTTTTACAGAGCCCATATGCATACCAGCAGAATGGAACCCACGACCATGGCTGCGCAAAAGGCAGCAACAGAAAGAGCGAGACGGCTATACGCATATCGAGGCAGATCATCATATGGCAGATATGGCGACAGACGACTACGAGTACGATGCAGTGCCTGACGATGGCCAGGATAAGCTAGATATGGTCATGCCCGAGGATCTCACTGTGCGACAGGTGTGCAATCTGGCAGGACCAGACACACCTTTAGACGTGATCGATGTCAAGACGCAGAATTCTGGAGCGAAGTGGACACTCAACCGCTGGGCGGACTACTACGAAGAGACTGGCGACGACAAGCCAATTCGCAATGTCATCTCGTTGGAAGTGTCGCAAACCAAGCTTGGCCGACTTCTCCGCCGCCCAAAGGTAGTACGTGATATTGACTTACAGGATGAGGTCTGGCCACAGGAGGAGAAGGACAAGGGTAAGTGGCCCAAAGTACAATTTTACTGCCTTATGTCTGCCGCAGACAGCTATACCGATTTCCATATCGACTTCGGGGGTAGTAGCGTGTACTATCATATCCTGAAAGGCAAGAAGACGTTCTTCTTCATTCCACCTAAGGCGAAACATCTAAAGGCGTACGAGGAGTGGAACGACAGCCCACAGCAGAACTATACATTCTTACCCAATATCACGGGCGAGTGCTATCGAGTCGACCTCCACGAAGGAGACACGATGCTCATCCCCTCGGGATGGATACATGCGGTATGGACGCCGGCAACCAGCCTGGTCATTGGCGGCAACTTCCTGACGAGAATGTCCTTCAAAAACCAATTCAGAGTCGCTGACATCGAGAAAGCGAACGAGACACCGATGAAATTTCGGTATCCGTTCTTCCAGAAGATCATGTGGTATACGGCGATCAAGTATATGAGGGATGATCCCATGCCTGCAGCAGTCTCGCAGGCATTCCAGGAGGGCCAACGCTTCGACCGACAAACGCCAGTCTGGGCTGATTTCGATGGAGACATTGCAGCGAATGATGGCCGTCCTGGCGCAAAGAACGCCCGCTACTATAGCCAAGCTGAGGTCGATGGTCTGCCCGAACTGGTCACGTTCATCTTCCACACTGTTATGCTGGTCATGGGTCGTGTCGAAGGCATCACCCAAGACCGCATGAAGCGTGTCAATGCTTCCATCCCAAAAGGGCATGGCGAGCCGCTCGAGGTCGCCAAGAGATTTGCTTTGTGGGTTGCATGGAAGCGCGGGAATGAAGATCCTCCAGCTTGGGCGCATCCAGAAGCTGTACTTCCAAACAGCAAAGAAGAAGGGCCACCGAAGAAGTTGTCCACACGCGCATTGAAAGAAATGGAGCGCAAGGAAGCGATTGCCGCGTGGAGACTCGCGCCGGACCGACAAAGTGCAAGGGTGAAAAACGCCACGGCCGCCACTAGTATTTCGACATCAGCAGCGGGCGCTAGCGCGGTAGCCGCAACTCCTGATCGCGCGACGAGTTTTGCTCCATCACCACAACCATCAACAACCCAACATACGAGCATCGCGGAGCCCCATCAAGATATGGCCGTACAGGCGCCACAGATGGCGGCGCCGACGGCTTTCATGATGAACACGATGCCAGGCCAATACCTCAGCACGCCGAAAACTTCCGTGCTCGGGCCCAAGCGGGTCGCATGCGATGTATGTCGGAAACGCAGAATTCGATGCAAGCACAAGGACATGGTCATGCAATTGTCACCGGAGCATATCAATGGCTTCGCAAACCAAAATGGTTCCCCAAACATGATGAATGGTTATACGGGTCAGGAAATCAATGACACCATCACAGTCACGCCACCCAAGACTAACCAACACTCTGCAACAGATGCATCAAACGGCACACTTGTGAATGGCGCCAATGGCTCAGGACCGCTGCCTGGCACGAATGCGTATATTAATGCCAATATTCCGATGACTATGAATGGCGTTCCCATATTTGGGGATTCGGGAAAGCGCGGCAGGACGAAGGCTTGTATTGAATGCAGAAAGTCCAAGGTAATATTGGGCGTTGCTGAGTGTGCTCATTGACTGACGATTCTTTCAGAGGCGCTGTGTTCATGACGAGAATGGAAACGTTGATCCTGTGAAGGCCGCAGAGACACCTGTGCCACGGGGCTCAATCGCCAATAAGAAGCAGTCAATCGATGGCGATAATACTCCGACACAAATCAAGAAGAATTCGAAGTCAAGCAGTCCTAGCAACTCTGTGCCGCATGCACATGGGTTCCAACAAGAGCAAGCCTCGGAAGTGCACGAGCCTTCGCCACAGCTTCACTTCCAGCAGCCTGGTGAAAATGCAGTCAAGTACCCGCCGCCATCCTATCACTCGTCTCCGGAAGAGGATCGCTCGCCATCACAACATTCGCACTTGTCGCATGAGCAGCAGCATCTTGGTCAGGCGTCGCTAGACCCGCACCTCTTCGCATATCCAGAACCTGAGTCAAATGACCCCGTGCATTACGGAAGCAGCAGTTTTCCATATCCGGCGCCCGAGAGGCCCCAAATGTACAGTCTTCCTTCGCTGGAACAGATCGCGAACGAAGTGCTCGACATGAACGCCGATTACCGACATGACCCGACTGAGCACGTTCATGTCTATGATCCAAGTGACATTGGCGTATCGGATCACTCGAAACCAGATGAGAGCGTCGACTCTGCGATTTCACTTCCGGGAAGCGAGTCCTTGGACAACAAGCCTGAGCAAAGTGCACCTGCCGACTCATCCGTTGCCCAGTCCTCTGTCGAGAATGCAGCGAACGAACGACTCAGAACACCGACTCCACAAACATCGCCCACTTTACAAAAGAGTCATGTGAGCGACTTGCCACTCTATCGACCACCTGCTCCAATTTCAGCCTCTCCGGAGCAGACTCGACGCCAACTTGTGAACGGCAACGCACAGCACTCCCCAGCCAAGCGCAAACGAGACTCGATGTCCCGCGCGACTGATCAGATGAGTCCTAAACGAGCGAAGACCGGCCCCTCGTTCGCAGAGTGTAGTATGCAGTCCGTCTCTGATGGTGACGCTGAGCTTGCAAGAGCTCTGCAAGCTGAAAATAATGGCCTCCGCCGACGTACCAGTGTCGCAGGCCGGTAACCCCACGTGATGAGCACAACACGATTAAGGTCGATCTCCACTCCGGGCTTTGTACACATGGCTTAGGCCACGATTGATGAATGGCACATTTGGGATGGTGTTGGGGGAAATCGAGGGAGAGGAGATAATGCCGCAACAGCACCATTTCTCGCTCATGTTGGCATGTATAGTACGAATAGACGGACAGTGCTACAGAAGAATCTCGAGGTAGAGGAAGCACAGGCAGCCAAGTCAGCTGAGATGAGCTTTTCTGGCTTGCGCGTTCTTGGAACTGTAGCATACGCTTCAATCACGCCTCTAACCTTCATATCCTTACTGAAACGGACAGTCGCCTTTGTGGTTCGTGGCAGTGGCAGCTTAGCTCGCACGCAGGGACATACCGACACCGGTAGTAATATGCATGCCATTCACTCGGACGCATTCTCTACCAGAGAATGATAGCTGCAACAAGTGGTAATCTGTAGAGAAACCTCGCGGACAGATAAGCTGTCTTTGATGTGGCAAAGTAATGATCATTAGGCAGGCTGTCGCAGTATCTGCACGATCCTCTGATCGTCAACGAGACATCTCAGAAATCCATGCTATCGTCTTCGCGTTCACGCTTTCCTCGACTCTCTTCCTTCAACAGACTCGCAACATGCCCTCTGAAATACTCCACATAGGGCTTCAGGCTGGTCTTTTGCCAGTCTTGGACTTTGGCCTTCTGCTCCTCACTCAGGCTTGAACCCTGGTTCTTGTCCCACTGGTCAATCTCATCTAGGAGATCTGTCACCAGAGGGACCTTGAACGGGTCGAACTCCTCCACTCGCCTCATATCTATAGGCACACAGACGCGACCTGTTCCCGGATGAATGACGAACGGTGACTTGAGTAAATGGTTGAGCTTTTTGGACACCTCAGCATCCAGACGTGGGTAGGTGTACTCCAGTCTGACGTCTTGTTTTGCCTCTACAAGTTGCTTTGTGGATAATGTGCTTAGACTACCAGCCTCGGCAAGCGCGTCTATGTCTGACCACTTCTGAGTCGAAGTACGATTGCTCGCTGAGTCCCATTTCTTCTTCAATGCAGAGGTAAGCTTTTCGTCTGGAATTAGACTCAACAACTTCTCGATACGTTCGTCTTCTTGCCACGGATCCTGCTCCGCGAGTATGTCTTCCTTGAAATACGGCGTCAAAATATTGAGACTTCTTTCGATGTGCGGATGCAAAGGACGTCGTCGGAGCATTCTTTTCGAATTCTCATTGCCTTTCAAAACTTCTAAGTAGTTGGCAACAGCTTTGCGTTTGCTATCATCCATCTCCCGAGCGCGCTTGTCACTAATCCATGCGTGTGCACCTCTTCGGCCGGAGTAGACCCACATGATATGCTGGAAGCCAAAATCTTCTCGCAGTGCAGTGTCGATGACCTTGATCGCCATGACGATGAACCTCCAGCACTTCTTACAGATCTTTGTGCCCGAGCAACACGTACGAATGGGATCGTAATCTGTCATATCGATATCGAATACAAGCTCCTTCATCACAGGCTTGAATTTAGAAGCGCTCTTGAGTGACTTGCGGTCTTTCGGGTTTATGTTGTACTGCGGTCCAATTTCGAATCGCTCTGGTGCCATCTGCACGCACTGTTTGCGCAAGAGGTCTGCAGATGGAAATGACAAATATCGAATGACTCTGTTTTCTGGCAACCAGAAAGAAAACTCTCGATTTTGGAAGTCTGGCTGAGGTGTTGCGGAGTGGTTGAGCCATTGAAACAAGGGCCGAAAAGGACAAAGACGCGAATAGTATTGCTTCAGTGTTTCTGGCTCAGCGAACTTCGGTTTGGGTGCTTGATATGTTGGGTGTTCACTGGCGTCTGCTTTGGGCGCACTAGAGGAGAATTCGTCATCGTCATCGTCGTCGTCGTCGTCGTCGTCGTCGTCGAACATGTCATCCAGGCCGTTGCTCGCGGCTGCGGCTGTGGGCGTGTCGTCTGCCATGTCTACGTCCCCGCCGCTCTCAGCACCGGTTTGAGGAGACGCGTCAGGTAGCGCGATATCCTCCTGCGTGCTGGCACCATCGCTCAAGGGCGATGTCGCGTGAGGCATGTCCACTGTTTCTGCCGTCGTCGTCGTCGTCGTCGTCGTCGTGGGCGGTGTTGTAGCTTGTGGGAGGGTCAGGGTGATTGATGCTGAGAGGACGCTTGTCGTGTCGTGTCATGACACGCGTCGACGCGTCGCGACTTCCCGCTGGAAATAGAACTAGCTTGAAGCTATGCGGAAATCCTGGACTTCCCCACGTTTTCACTCTCGAGACCACTTCTCACAATCACACACGCCATGCCACGCCACGACATGCTGTCCACTCCACATACCACGGCGACGGCTGCAGTTGCGGCATCCATTTCAACAATGGCGCACGCCAACCTCGTGGACGGCGAGGGCTGGATATGAGATGATAGCAGCTTCTACGGTATGCTGCTACCCCATGATATCAACCCTGTGGCTGATTCAGGTCGGCGACGAGGGTGCGAGGACAGCCCGTGAGAAGGCAGCGCTCGTCTCTCCGCCTGCTTCTTCAGCATCTGCGGGACCTCGCACAAAAGACGACGCGCACAGCCAAATACAAGCCTCGAGCTTTTCGAGAACACGTGCTCATATTGCATTTCCAGACGCCAACAATGCAGAAACGGACGACCCTGAAAACCATGCACGTCACTCTCGAGTATCGTCGAAGTCCCGAAGCGCTGGGCTAGCCATGACAGCGCTTGGCAGCGCAATGAGTCCATCGACGCCTTCTTGTCCCGAAAACCGGTTGATGAGCCTTTGGCGAGTACCGAGGCACGGGCTAGCTGTGGTAGACGATCTGAAACGACCTCATGCTCAAGTCCGGCAATGCAAACCATGTGATCTGCTCGCTTTCGATCCAGGCAGTTATGTTCTGCTCGTAGCTTTTGAGCAACGACGAGTAAGCATCGAGAGAAAATACTCGACAAAGCTCCGGGCACGATTACCCTGCGGTATCGGGACTAATGCCGTATCGGGACTACCTTACTTGAGAGCAATCTGCTTGCACGTGCAGTCTCGACTGGCATGACCACCGGAAAGTGCATGCTCTTTCCTGGCATAGCATATTTTTCTCGCTTCTGGCGGTAAATGAAACGGATCGTCTGCTGTCATGATTTCTTGCATGCTGAGTAACGCTTTCCGAACGAGGATTTTGCTCATTCTAGAGAGTGTCAAGCTGGAGCGACACCTGCTGACCGGTCAAGTAGGAGTTTGGTGAGTGCAACTTTCAAGGGAGCTTGGCCCAACAGCTATAGCTGCTGTCTACAATCAACAGAATCTCAAGACGGCCATCTGCATTTACAGCGAAGACTTCTCCAACATCGACAATGTCCGCGGCGTGCTTACGCGCTCGTCGACCTCAATGCCGTCTGCAGAAGGTAAATCGACTTACTATAAGTGCGATGCATATACGCATCTCGGAATTTTTTCGAGCAATCGTTACAAGCGTCGTGCCAACCTTCATTCAAGTAAGGATATTCTAGGCACTGAGAATAAGGCCACTATCATTACTCCTCCCTTAGCCGAACAAGCGCGAAGGGAAGATGGCCAATGCCTCGCCAATGTTCAGTGATAACGTTCCTTAGGGGTACGATATCCTATTCGCGTTGCTTCATACTTTTGCAAACATTCTTGCAGTGACGGAGAACTGCTTTTGTGCTAGAACTATCGGCATGTTGGCATTTTGAGCTGCTGATAACGGTACTGAAGATCGCTCACGAGGATACGACGAAAGTATTACTCGTGTTGTGGAGACTCCGCCGTAAGCATATTGCGACGCGGATATGGCATTTTTTTGGGCGCTGTCAAGACAGCAGTATTCCAGAACAGGCCGAATCCCGACAGGATCTGAAACAACGGCATTTGTTTGCGGCTCCCGCGCATCCAAGTAGTGCACGTCGCCGACGAATGAAGGGACGAGGCATGGCGCAAGGAACTTGTCAGACCGAATGTGGCTGTCGGACGTTCAGCTGTCTGCAGGGCAGGGAACTTTTATGGGCTGGATCCGCCACTCATTCCTTGCAAGATTCCTCTTCACCTTGTCGGACTTCGAGCCGCAGCTGACATGGTTCTCCTGTCCACGCATCGGGCAGGACTATCCACTGATCCAGGCTGATTCGAATCGTCCACTCGGAATTTCGATTATGGAAATCGAACGTACTCCTTCACTTGCTGGACGATCGAAGAACATTCCGAGTGTTCCTATCACAAGCCTATATTGCTCTATAGTACTGCAATTGGCGAAGTAATATTGTGCTATGCGCTCAGCTCATATTGTGCGGGCCATGGCATGTCATCAGACTTCGAGTTGGGGTTCGGGCTCAGCGCAACTGGAGCCACCGCACTTCCCACCGCAATAGCGAGCTGGCTCAGTCTCATGGGACTGTCCAGAGTGTTGTCATGAACCAGAGCAGACCCAGGTGTGGGCATGTGAGCCTGCGCTTTGGACTTCGTCTTAAGGTTCGCAGGCTCTCCTACCTGGAGCCGTCGCACTTCGCACCGCGACAGCGACCTGGCCCAGTCTCATTGTTGGACGGTGTTGCAAACCAAAGCAGACCGAATTCTGGGTATGCATTGCGAACAGAGTGTGCGGGGCCCGGGGCGGATTGTTGAGCGCTGCTGCTGCTCGACGATGTGGATCACCGTTGGTCGAGAGCATGCCAGGTGACATGCCATCCGAATTTTCACCGATTTCCAGGGGTTTGGTATATCAAACTCTATCTCCTATCACGACACAAGTTGCCTCCGCCCAAATGGTACGAAGTACTCTGCCTGCAGATCTATTCTTGTCGATTGTCGTGTCTCTTTCAGCCGCCCAGATGTCTTCACGGACACTGGCACAGTGGGCGCACGGTTTGCAGATTGCGTGCGCGAGTGCATTGAAGCTGATCTAACATGTTCCAGGATCGGATCAGCAGACTGACCTCTCGGATCATCGTAAAGCAGTGCTCGGGCTATTTCAGCTCCACGGAACTCGATTGGTACACCGTACACGAACGTTCCCCGGCTGGGATACCTAGGCAGAAGGTTACGATTGCTGGACAACCAGGATAGGGCAATACCGTCTGGTACACTTTCGCAGCCAGATCCCTACGTGCCGATGGAGCATATTACCGTGGGAGCCGTATGGCGCGGTAGCTACGATGATTCACGTTCCCATGAAAAGTCAGAGTATCGCAGATGTGTTGCACTTTTTCGCATGGTATCGTTGAGTGTGTGTGTGTGCATGCATGGAGATGTTGGTCTTCACAAATCAGGATCCACATGCTTCAGCTCTCCGCGGGCATCGGGTCAAAATCCAAAACCTGAACCGTGGAACATCCATGTCCGTTGGTGTCAACCTGACTCGCTAACTTTCGTGGTTGGTGCATCGTCACCCACGAGTCCGTAAGGAAGTACACGAGAGCAGGGTCGTTGCCGATTTTAAGCCCTCCATGCCGACACCAAGCACTTGATGCCAATGGCTTGGCGTGAACCAAGCGGCGCTCTTATCTAGATACAGAAGACGGCCGCGACGAGAACGGCATGCGCTGGTTGGGCGCGCTTTTCACATGTTTTCGACAGGGTCAGGCGGTGAAGGTAGCGGGCTGTTGATACTTGAAACTAGAGACCAGTCGTGTCAAAGGACGACAGGACAGCTCTTCCTAACGAGTTGCAGAGCCCCCAGCCTGCACGAAGCGGCTTCATCACGCTGTACAGGCGAAAGCTCATACAAGGAGAAGCGGTCCACTGATCCTTGCGGTGAAGACCTTGCCTGCTCACGTCAGTGGTCGCCAACGCAGCTTGGACATCTACTGTAATGTCAATTTGCTGTGATGGGATCATTGGGATGAGTGACATCGATTGGCCGCAGCGAGCTCACTGTCGGCAAAGCTGACTTCGACGTCACAATACTACAATGCATCGGCAATTGGAACTGGAAAGTTTTGCTCACCTCAAGGAGCAGTTGGCGGCCCGCGGTAGCCCTGGCTATGTAAAAGCCATGGTAGAGTGCACAAGTGACAACAGTTCACTGATTGCCAAGTCGTTGGACCCGCCGCCGCCGTCTCTCGTTGGCGCCCAGAAGACTGTATCTGCAGAACACAATATCCTACACATGTTCACACTGGCTCGCGTAAGCATCGGTCAGAACTAATACAATGGCCCCACAGGTGCCAGTAAGTCGTCGTGCTCGTCACTGCTTCGCGAAGTACTTGATCTGATTATAAGCTCCAGGCCTTGGCTCAGTCAGAATCTAAAGCTCGCTTCTTCGCACGGCTGGGACTCGATCTCACCAATGGTACGCACAGACGGGTGTACAACCTGATGAAGGCATGCCACATTTGGATCATTTGACTCATGCATCACGCACTGACTTTGTTGGCATGTAGATGGAGGCCGCTGATGGCCGCAGGAGACTGCTCGAGAACCAGACCGGCAGCACGGCTCAGATTCACGAAACCGCATGGCAGAACGAAGTCTTGAGAATATACAACGACGCTCAGCCTCAAACTCGCGCCGTGTATCAGTTCGGCCACGATGTAGAAAATCCCCAAGCTCCCGACAACTGGATCATCAGATGGATGCTTTGGCACGTATTTCGTTATCGCGACTATCGCAACAGGCAGCAGCGCTCGACGAATGAGCTCGGCTCGATGGACGAGGACGAGGATGGGTCTGATCAGACTTCACCCCGAGACAGCAGTGACTCGCGCAAGGGCAGTGCGAGTTCGAGTGTTGCAGCAAGCAGCACTCAGCAAGGTGGGTTTGCCGAAGCAAGATACAATCATGAGCCATGCTAATGATAAGCGCAGGCGCAGAGGCCGGCTCCAGCTCACGATCATACTGGGACCCGGTACGCAACCCGTAGTCGCGACTTCCACGAACTGCAGCGCCGCCTATCGGCGGCTGTACGATGCAACGCTGTCGCGTGCTGACTCCGCGATTGTTAACGCTTTTCCACTGTGCCAAGTTCCAGGTCTCTGAGTGATGGCCTTCTCCTCAATACCACATCCCCAACGACACACGCACTTGCAGAAGAACTCGTGTTGTCGGCTTCGTGCTCGTGCGCAAACAAGCGAATCTACACCCGCCGACTGACTACGATCCCAGTGACCTCGATGGTCGGGCGCAGAGGGTTGCTGTACAGAAGTGCAGCTGAGAAAGCCACGTAGCTCTGCCATAACGTACCAGGGACCGCAAAAGAGTCGTAGAAGAGTTGAAGCTGCCTAGAGAAGAGTCGCAAATTTCTGCAACAGAGTCTTGCGCATAACCTGGTCATGCCCCGATATGTACCAATATTCGTCCTGCTCGACTGCCAACCACCGACGAGAGAGAGTGAGCAATGATGTGTTCCGGTGGAAGATGCTTCGACGGACAGAGCCCAAGGAGGAATGTTGCACCCCGAGCAGTAGTCGTGCTAGGGCTGCTACAGCAGCAAGTGCTCGAACAACTTTCACGACAAGTTGCTGCTTCTGCCAGGGCGTGGCAAGTGTTCGGCGGCGACGTGCGGCGATGGGATTGTTTCGAGTACAATCGGGTCGGCGAAAGACAGGTCGGTGGATGAATTCCAGCAGCAACGGCGATTGGAGAATCCGGCGATCGCGACTTCTACGAGGTTCAGATGCGGAGCTAAGGTGACCACTCGCGAGCAGGGCTGTGAGGTGCAGCGTGTGTCCGAAACGACATATCTAAGGCTTTGAACAGCAGAGAGCTATCGGACATATAGACGTCTCGATAAGCATTGCGCGCCTGCATTGCAGCAGAAGATCCGCAAGCGAGGGTCAACATTGGTCGAGCGCGTGCCTGGATCTGCCAGGTATGATCATGCACTTCATGCTTGTGAAGGATTAACACGGTTTCATCACGGATCAGTCGGTAATAATTCCTGAGGTCAGCAGCGCAGCCCGGGCGAGTGGTAGCTTTCCTCGAACTCGAACGGGGCGAGCCAAGTCGATATCAAAGCTGTCAGCCTGGACCTTGCCACATCTCACAGGAGTTTTGTCACCGTGGGATCTTGTTTTTCTCTGCTTATTTCTCACGTTCGGTGAGAACGTATGTCGATACGTTAGCCCATCTGAAACGATTTCTGACCAGGAAAGAAGAAAAAAACCCTCATCCAAAATGCGGTGAAAAGTCTCGCTTTGCTTTACTTCTATCGCTTACTCTAATATAAACACTCAATCTTGCTGAAATGGTTAGTTAGGATGCCTCCTCGATGGGCAGGCATATCATGTTCCCATTACCATTACTAACCTGATTTTTTGGTTGGTTCTGTTCTGTTCGTCGGTTCGACCTTTGTTTATACCTACCTGATTGCAGGAAATGAACGAGCCATCCAGGTCAGGCAAGTTCTTTGTTCCTACTATATACTCTAGATTTCTGATAAAATAAAATAACTACCTCTACACGCAAGACGATCGGGTTGCGTAATGTCGATGGGGGATCGATAGATGGGATATATGTACCATAACGGGATGTCTGTCCTATCTTTCATACTACTCGAGTTCGATAGGCTTTGAAGTTTGTTATACTTATGTACCTGGTAGTAGAGCGAAGTAGAGCTAGAGCTAGAGCAGAGCAATACCGGACGACGGACGCTACTAAGAGCGGCATAGAAGAAGATTACCAGCTAGCTAACAGCTCTTTGCAAGCGGGCACTAACGGGTTGGACGTTCATCTCCAACCTAGGAGGTGTGTACAGTGCACACAAGTCATGGAGAATGTGTTTACGCGCTAGAACTATATATATATATATATAACTTTCTTTGGTTGTTGTCAGCGTTACTGCTGCATCATTCAGGGAAAACGGACGGACGTGTCACGAAGGCTGGATGTATACTGAACTGCTCGTGATATAGTGAGTAAGGTATCTATCTCGTCGTCCTTGCTATAGACTCGGAGAACGATTTTGGTTAATAAGGACGATATGAAGATAAGGTCGGGCCTGGAAGATGGCGTAGGCTATGAAAAAGATATGGCAATATTTGCGACACGTGGTAGGTGAAAAGCCAAATGGAATTGGAGAGATCTCACAAACGCTAACGTCCCTCCCTGTCCTGTGTTCTGTATTCCACAGCTGAACGGAGTTAACGAGACCCGCTACACAAGCCAGAAGAAGACATTTGTGGTGATACACAGAAGCGGTACGTGGAAAATCATAGATACTCGTCCTCATCCATATCATCATAAACCCAGTGGTCTGTGATAGCGATTCTGTCGGATTCCGTCTCCGCCTGTTCCAGACAAATTTCCTTCATCCGAGCGATAGTTTCTTTGGCAGCCTGGTAGTTGTCGCTAGGTATCCAGCCTTCTGGGCCTAGGCCAAGCATCTCCGTGGAGGCTTTTAACAGTGCCGCCGCCTCGCGCTCGAGCTCATCGAGGCGAAGACACTCCTGTTCTTCTTCGGCACTAAAGGCGATGGGACATGGGACATTAGGTCGAGCTGCTATCTGGGGCCATTGCTGCTTTATGAATATCAGGCTGGAGCGGAGTGGTATGTTGTCGCCTTGCCAGGGCGCAGTGGCGAGGTCGTAGATTTTGCGTCTTCCAATTGAAAAGGGAAAGGTCAGTGCTTCATAGTGAGTGGGGTTGATCCTAGATGTCTCTGTCATATAGAGGTAATGAAGATGTCGCTTCTCAAAGATTGCGAGCTGCTCTGAGCTGTTTTCTTCGTTCAAGGCTGATAGGCCGTCTGGCAGTCGAGGTGTTTCCAGCGAACTCGAGACTGGATCCATAGAATTGTTCAGGTCATCCGGGATACCAGAGTGCAAGAACAGTGGGAGAATCGTCGCGTTCTGCCAGTCTATCAAGGACGTGATCTCGTACTCATCTGATACAAATATGTTGCTGGGTCGGAGGTCAGGATGTCTGATTACTGGTCGGATGAGGTCTTTGCTTCCTCGAGGGATTAAGTTGCTGGATATTTTCAAGTATTTTTGAAGGCTGTCGAGATGAACGGAAGGTAACTGTTTCTCCAGATTGAATGTCTCCCTTTGCATACGGTCGAACGGGAAAAGTGGACGGCCGTACTGTACCAGATACTGGATTTCTTTCTCAGCACCAGCATTCAGAACAGCCTCGGTCTCCGTGTCTAAATTGCATTAGCGTGATGTGCCTGGGGCCCCCGTTCCGCGCAGGAGTCCTCACTCACAGGGGCCGCGGTCAACGTCGAGTTGGTTCCTTCTACCATACCAGAATGCTAAGCTCGTGCTTGGACCGATGTAGAAAGAAGCCGGACTGCTACATTCGCCAGAGGCCACTGGCAACTTTGTTGAGGCCGTAGCCAAATCTGGAAGAAAGTAGAGACTCCCACTGGCAGGAAGATGAAGATTGAACAGACGACTTTCCACAGTGACGAGACTTTTAACAAATCGAAGCCGGTGATGCTCGTTCATATGGGCCCACAAAGTTCCCAGATTTCTTCCCGGGCTGAACTCCATAAAGATGAATTCTGTCTGAGCCGGATTGTCTGCTGATGCCGAGTAGCCGTATATCTCTGGGACAGGTATGCCTTTTGAACGAAGGAATGCCATAGTAGCGGCTTCACTAGCGACAACTCGCTGGCGCGGTTCAGTGACCGGATACGGAATGCGTGCCACGAGCTTGAAGTCATCACGGAATTGAATGACGAAGGCGCGGTTGGCAGCGCCTTCGCCAAGTTTGTTCATAGAAACAATGTCTTCTACCTTCTGGCCGACTGCTCCAGCAGCCAGGCGCTGCAGTTCGGCGACATTGAACACCCGTTCCCTCTCTGCAAAGCGCTTATGCTCATTGTACCTGTCCGCATCGTCAGTAGCGGACAAGTCACAAAGCAGGGACAGTCGATATACCCACACCCATCGCCCGGACGTGTACTTGAACAGATCGTCGTTTATTGTCGAGAAGCGCTTGAGAAGCCGTGAGCTTCGAGTCGCTGCGGGACGGACATGCAGACACAACAAGCAACAATGCCAAGCGGTGGAGCTGTGGCAGGCCATGGACTCTGAAGTCATATATGCTGATGCTGATCAGCTGATGACGGGACTTCCCTTTTACACATAGCCACGCCAAGCCACCCAGGCATCCGCAATCTCGGGGAAGCCCTCCTGTCCCAATCTCCTCTGCATACGTGCCCTCCAATCGGTAGTGCACCCTTCGGGCAAGTCCAAGCCGCCGCATATACGGAATTTGGTCCGGATCCACTCTCTCGGGACAAATCCCACGCACTCCCAATCAATCACCCCCACCACGAGTTGATCTCCGACAAAGTCCACAATGATGTTCCCTGGGCCCAAGTCGCAGTGGACGAGCTCGAATGGTGAAGAGCAATCCATCTTCATCTCTCGGCAGTTCTGCAGAAGGGCTTGGGGACTGAAATCATACTGTGAAGCTCCGGCCGTGCTCGATGACTCTTTCGCCAACCATTCTTCGGAGAGGTGGTTTCCGTCGATGCCGCTGATCTGTTCAGCGTGCTTTGCAGCGAGCTCGTTGCAGATACTGGCAACGCGATCAATGCATTGGCTTCGAGTGGTCTCAAGCATTCGTGGCCACGCTTGGGAGAGTGTCTGCCCAGGAATCTTGGATGAGAGCAGGTAGTATCGTCCGTTCCATTCACCATGGTAGAGAACATCCGGTATAGCAAAAGTAAGCTTCATCTGGTGTAGTGCCTCTAACGTCACATGTTCTCGTGTTGTGTAGGGCGATGCAGGAATCGTGACCTTCAAGAATGCGTCGCCAATTCCCCAGACCGCGTGAATATCCCCAACATCGTAGACCAGCGAAATGGGCTGCGGCGGACGAAGCGATTCCAACGTAAGCGGTTTTTCCTATATCGAGTCAGTCACAGGTGTAATAGAGGAAAAAGTGACTTACCTCGGATAGCACGAAGAACCCGCCGTGGCCATCACTCCAGCAACAGCCTGGCGATTGAAAGGATTGATGAATCAGGAAAAGTCTGTCTGCGATCATCCACGAATCGACAGTGACTTCTCGGAGTGACTCCCTGACAGGATAGCTGGAGTCTAACACCATGTTGAGCACTGAGCGTGAGAGAGCATACGCTGTATGATTGATGCACGAAATGTGCCTCTTGGTTATTATGTAGGCCAATTCATCCATCCCTACGCATTCACTCTCTGTTGCCCAGTGCTACTAGCCGAAGGAGCCCTGGTCTGTGCGTCGTGGCGGCCCGTGGGATCCCGTAGTTCTAACGGAATCTATGGATTATCGATAGATGGCTCTTGAGGCTTTGTGAATATCGAGGGCTCGCTTCTCTCCGGTAGAACTAATAGTGTTCGCAGGTTGCGTTTGCCTAAGCATATCTTCGTCATGCCCTCCAGCCATTCTGCGCAAATTCTGAATCGCTCAATCTCAAGCATTAATATAGCCTTTGTGCAACTCCAATAGCGCTCCGCACCAAGTTCGGCCATACTCCCTCTGTGAAACGCTTTACTACGAAGATCTGGCATAAGCGAGGGCGGGGTAGAACTAATGGAAGCACTGCGAAACAGATCAATCGACATACCGCTTAACATAAGCCCAATATGCGGACATCTCTTATAGCTACTCCGGAGAGAAAGGTACCTGCTCGTTCCCCTATATACGGTTCATATGTTTATGAGATCTCAGAGGGCTGACATGCGATTTACTACATTCTACATCTGCTGCAAGTAACAGCAGCTCATTTCTACCCGAACTTTGGGAGCTCGGCATTGAATAGACAGTAGGATAGTATAAGAAGCGTAGCAGAAGATATGTTCGAGCAGGAAGTTTGGTTCTGCTATCTGCCCAAAGATACCTGGTAACTACGGACAGATGGAGCGATGTTCGAGATAATTGCCTAAAACAAATCCCCTTCTGGACAGCTTTGATACTGGCTAAAAGGACTTTGGATACGATACTACTGATGTTCAGTAGTCTACAGTATACACAATGTATGTTGTGCAGCCACTTGTTGGTGCTAGGCATGCCATGCTTAGTAGTAGTCAGGTCAAGGTTGTGTCGGGTCGCAGCTTTTCCAATCTGTATCTCACATCACATCCCCGGGTTGGCCTTAGATATCTGTGAGTTCTCTGGACCGTATCGCCGTATAGCGAGTGAGGTGAGTGGCAAGGAGAGCTTGGAGGGTGCCAGCAAAGGAGCCATACAGACACGGCGAGTGGAGGTGAAGTCCAAAGTGGAGATGGGATCCTATGTCGAGTAGGTAGGTTCTCAAGCATAGCGCTGCTCGCTCGTGTCAGCAGCCAACATGTTACATGTACCTTAGTTCTACCTTACGCAGCGTCTTGTCCGGGCAAGGCTACACCTTCGTTGTTCCAACAATTGAAGCTTCTATACCTTAAACAGTAATTGCATGTACGGTTGATTTGCACCTCGCTGGACATTAGAAGTATCGAGAAGCAAAGTTCATCGAGCCCTGCCTCTCGTAGAATAGCGTTCCTGGGTAGAACTAGTTCTATGCCGAGAAACTCAGATATGGGCGCCGGCACGTCGAGTCTCTAGACAAGTCAGGCAGTCTCCTGGTCACCTAGAATACCAGTGAACGCTGTGCTCTCAACATGCTCGAAGTGCGCAGGGGCTTGGCAATCATACTGGCATTAGTCTCGCTTCTATGCCTGGGAGGACTCTGGAGTGCACGCTACCCATATTCCACTCCTGGTCTGGCTCCCTTGATTCCGGTTCCAGTCGTGAGCGATCGAAGCGGCTGTGCAGCGATCAGCGATTTACAAGATCACATCTCACTGCCCAAGACTTTCCAGTATGGCTTCAGGAAGATCAGAAGCAGGACTGCAGGGTCGCCTTCCACGCGGAAATCTATTGTGCGGCTGGATCAAAGCTTGATTCCCGAATTGGTGACTTTTGATGCTGAGACGTGTTCTACTCTGGGGGATAGTGACCCCTGGGGTCGCGGCGAAGATGAAATCATCGTGGACTCTTTGCCTGCCACTGCATATAACGTGGACCATTCAACCATCTTGTTCGGGGTCTCTACATCCCTTGAGCGCTTGGAAAATGCCTTACCACAGCTCACGCAATGGCTGAGCGGAACCAATGCTTCTCTGGTTGTCAATGTTGCCGACAGCGATGGGAATGACCGCAACATGAGTAGAATTCAGGATATGACCATGGATTTTGGCATGGAAGTCACACTGCTACCGAATGCGGACCGTGCTCAGCCAGATGACAGGAGTAGCACTGACCGCCATGGTCAAAGACACTTCAGTGTTGTAAAGCAGCTACAGCGCCAGCGACAAGCACACCACCAATGGTTCGGGATCATCGACGATGACACCTTCTTCCCATCCTTATCAGCTGTTGTTGCTGCACTGCAACAATACGACCCCGAACAGCCACACTATATCGGCGGGTTGTCAGAAGACTTCAACACTATCAAAAATCTATTTGGATACATGGCATACGGCGGGGCGGGTATCTTCCTCTCAGGACCACTTCTCGACACGCTTCTTGAGCACTTCGACGAGTGTGTGAGCGATGGCGAAGGAGACAATATGTATCGAGAGTGCGTGTACAGATACACTTATCCTCCTGTACAACTGACCGTACTGCCTGGCTTGCACCAGCTGGACTTTCGAGGAGATGCGAGTGGTTGGTACGAAGCTGGCCCACATCCGCTTTTGAGCGTACACCATTGGAACAGCAAGTGGTTCTATCTATATCCCATTCACTACGGCCACCTCGTCTCCAAGACATGTGGGGGACAATGTTTTCTCCAAAGATATCGCTTTGCGGATAACGCCATCTTGACAAACGGGTACAGCGTAGCGCAATATCCAGGAGGTGTTGACACCTTGGAGCTGGACCGTATAGAGGCTACTTTCATGCACGACGCCAAAGATCCAGAACAGTGGGAGTTCAGCTTAGGGAGACTTCGGCCGAGATTGAACGCCGATGAGAAAATCAGTTGGCGTCTGGAGTATGCCGTGGAAGAGGCGGATGGGACGATTCGGCAATTCTACATCTATCGTGCGGGGAGTGCAGTGTTTGATAGTGAACGGCTGAAGCAGAATGTCACCGGCGTTCTCGAGCTGGAGTGGATCATATAGCCGGTCTTATTTGTTTGTTTGTTCGTTCCCACGCAGTGCAGCGTGATCTTCTGGATTGACTCGAAGACAGGTCGGGATCATTTGAGAAAGCACAAAAAGACGTATACCACGCAAGTCGCAGAGTACATGTACAATAAAACAATCAGTAAGAGGTGGTCGTTCTCAGAGGAGAGCAGCAGTAGGCAGACGCGTCGCGTCTAGAATCTCTGAATCTCGACACTGGTGACATCACCATTGTGGACGCGTTTCGATGGCGCTCATCACAGTTGAACCATTGAAGCGTCTCAGCTCCATCCTCTTTCTTGCACTTCTACGTCTCTCTCATTGCTAAATCTTCTTGTCTGACAGAACACTCACTAAGGTACTCATACTCAGCCTCAGTTGTTACTCCAGAACAATACCAATTTCAACATGGCTCCGAATCGATCAACTCCCAAGAAGGCCACAAATGGCACGAAGCGCAAGGCCGATAATCAGACCAGTCCAGCTCAGTCGGAGCGCCCTCAAAAGGACCAGAAGACGCTCGAAGAGACTCTAAAGCCTACTGAGGATGTGGATGAGGGTTTCGACGAGGAGATGAAGGACGATGAGCCGGATCATGCGCCGACCGAGAGCACAACTCAGGAGCAGGGCAGCATCGAAGAGGTGAACGCTGGTGATCAGGTCGAAGAGCCCAAGCAGAAAGAGAACGAGAAGAGCAATGAGCAGCAAGAGAAGAATGGCGACAAGAGTGCGCTTGACGAGGTGAAGGCAGATGAGACTGACGAGGGCACTACGAGCAAGGTCAGCTCCCGCCTCCATGAGATGATGAGTTATAGCATGTACTGACCATTTGTGCAGGGTAAGAGTAGCAAAGAGGCCACTACCGATGAGGTCAAGGAAGATGCTATCACAGAAGACTCTGAGCGGGAGCAAGCACAGCCATCGAACGTGCTAGAAAAGGGGATCATTTACTTCTTTACGCGTGGGCGCGTTGGCGTGGAAGACCCGGATAGCGTTCAAGATATTGCTCGCAGCTACTTCGTATTGCGTCCTCTAGCCGCTGGCGCAAAGATAACAGATGGATCGGTTCAGGTATGCTTAGCCTCTTTCTGCGCATTTCTTCTACAGATGTACATGTTAACTTGGTGGCAGGATATTGGCAACAACCGCCTCATCGCACTGCCCAAGAAAGTATTCCCTAAAAGTGGCAAGGATCGATTCATGGCATTCGTGGAGAAGGAAAAAGCCACAATGGCCACTCTCAAGGAGGATTTCTTCTCCGGATCTTCCTACTCCACCAAGACCGTCGGTACCCGCCACACGCCTGATATCACGCCACTGGGCGAGGGTGTGTACGCCATCACTTCGACCGGCGGCGGTCAAGGCACGACTCATCTTGCGTACATGCTCACGATCCCATCCAAGGTCGGCGAGGTCCAAAAGGATATCGGTCTCGGTGAGAAAGGGAGCTTTGTCATGAGCTTGAAGAATCCAGAGTCCGGTGCTCCTTCCTACGCTCTGCCCAATACTGCCGAGTTTCCCAAGGAGATCATCGAGGAGTTTGGTGGTCGTGGATGGATGCCCATTCAACCCAAGCACCTTGATTATGCAAATTCGGCTTTCTTGCTGATAGGAGAAGATTTCGATTCTAGCAACAACCTCGAACCAGCTGCCAAAGATGAAAAGAACGATGACAAGGAAACTCCTCAGGAGGAGCTCGAGAAGCTTGAAAAGGAAGACGAGCAACGCGTCGAGAATCTGCACGGCGACGACACTGTCTTCGCCGATCTGGGCATTTCATCCAAGGAGTATCCAAAGGTGCTCACAACCTGGTAAATCTGTCTAAGGCGGTGGTTCAAGAACAGACGCCATAGTTCATCAGAGCGAACGAAGCGAAGAACAACGAAGCGAAGAACCTGTTCCAGCTAAAGAATAGTAGGAAATTTTCCAGATCTGTATAGTATGACCAGCCAGTCGAGCAACAGGAGACGGAGCTTGGGGCTGTCTCACGGGGAAAAAGGGAAGTGTGGACCACGGAGGCCACGCGGATTGGGCGCCCGAGGTTTTGGTCTTTCTGCAGCTAATGCATAAGGTACCTTACCCAACGAGACCATGTGAGATAGAAAAGGCACGAATATAGAAAATGATGCAGGTCAGCAATAGAATATAAGAGCCACCCACCAGCCAATAGTACATGTAGCGGACAGGGTCATGGTCCCGGCTTCTCCAGCACGGCGCAAAGTAGGCCGCCAAGTCTCGACCGTAGTTCTATTCTACTGGAGCAGTGAAGCTGTATGGTCTTGACTGTAGCCGCTCAACATGAAACATCTGCGCGCTGTTCCTGCGGGTGCCAGTCGCGTTTCACCACATGGCTCGTTGAGATTATTCATGGCATCGTGGCTTCGACACCAATCATCAGGGGCAAGAAGTGTGCGTTTTGCTTGTCAAGCCGACTAGCGAGACCCGCACAGCAGCGAGACCCCGCCAAACAGTAGAGATGCACCCTGGCCTGGCGCTACCAAGATGAGAGCTTGGGCGTCCACACTTCCATCTGGCACCCTGTCTTGTCTGTTCTATCCTGTCTTCCTTTCTCGTGGTTTTAGTAGAAACCGACTCCCAGAGAGAAAGAAGGAGAGAGCGAGAGCACAGTCCTGACCATCGTTCCCGGGGACTCATTGGACCACTACCACCTCCCCTTTGCTTCTCGTTGGACACTTGACTCAGTAGCGCAAGCACCCTACGTCACGCTCAACGGCGGCTAGAGAGCCGTGCTAGTGAGTGATACCTATACCCTCTGCTGCGGGCGGCTGCATGGTGTTCCTACAGAGACAGCAACTCCCAACAGCTCCATGTACACTCTCCCGATTGAGCCCGCTTTCTGACACCCACCATCTCTAGCTTGTTGGACGACGACCGCCATCCGGGACCACTACGACCCTCCTATAAGACCGCCGCGAGCTGGATTGCGGCTCGAACCTCGGACTACAGAGCAGCAGCAGCAGCAGCAGCAACAGCAACAACAACAACGTCTGTGCAGGCGGCAACAGAGGTGCGTATTAGAGAAGCTCCAAACATCTGCATTGTGCATGAGATGGCACGTGGCAGATGTGCGAGGCTGCATTGCATTCCAGAGCGGGACAGAGGCCCATTGTTGGCTGATCGTATCCGGAAATTTGGCTGACGCTGTGTCACAGCAGAAAGCAGGAACGACCGGCGCTATACAGTACTATTTGAGACCATCACGGACGCCTCGCCGTGCAACAGCGTACTGTGCGATTCCTCTCGCCTGCATAGGTGAAGCCAGCGAGGAGAGAGCTCGCTCGAGAACAATCGCACCCTCCTCAAAACACCAATAACACCGCCTCCACCTCTACCTCCACCACCCACTTGAGGCACCAGCGACGGGCTGGCAGAAGGCATGTCTCGTCAACCGCAACAACAGGGCGGCTCGCGGAAGATCTCCTTCAACGTGTCGGAGCAGTACGATATTCAGGATGTGGTGGGTGAAGGCGCATACGGAGTCGTCTGCTCGGCGCTGCACAAGCCGTCGGGACAGAAGGTGGCAATCAAAAAGATCACGCCGTTCGACCATTCCATGTTCTGCTTGCGAACTCTGCGCGAGATGAAGCTGCTCCGCTACTTCAACCACGAGAACGTCATCTCCATCTTGGACATCCAGAAGCCACGCAGCTACGAGAGCTTCTCCGAGGTCTACCTCATCCAGGAGCTCATGGAGACCGATATGCACAGAGTCATTCGCACCCAAGAGCTGTCCGATGACCACTGCCAATACTTCATTTACCAGACACTACGGGCACTCAAGGCCATGCACTCGGCCAATGTCCTTCACCGAGATCTGAAGCCATCGAACCTTCTGCTCAACGCTAATTGCGATTTGAAAGTCTGCGACTTCGGCCTCGCGCGATCGGCCGCGAGCACAGAAGACAACCAGGGGTTCATGACCGAGTATGTGGCGACGCGTTGGTACCGCGCGCCGGAGATCATGCTCACGTTCAAGGAGTACACGAAAGCCATAGATGTGTGGTCCGTCGGCTGTATTTTGGCCGAGATGCTGAGCGGGAAGCCACTGTTCCCTGGCAAAGACTATCACCACCAACTCACGCTCATTCTGGACGTGCTGGGTACGCCCACTATGGAGGACTACTATGGAATCAAGTCGAGGAGAGCACGGGAATACATTCGCAGTCTGCCATTCAAGAAGAAGATTCCGTGGACTGCCATGTTCCCCAAGACATCAGACTTGGCACTTGACCTGCTAGAGAAGCTTCTCGCTTTCAACCCGGCGAAGCGCATCACTGTCGAGGAGGCATTGAAGCACCCATACCTTGAGCCCTACCACGACCCCGAAGACGAGCCAACGGCAGACCCTATTCCGGAGGAGTTTTTCGATTTCGACAAAAACAAGGACAACCTGTCCAAGGAGCAGCTGAAGCGTGAGTTGAGTCCTCGCAAAGCACTAACAGCACGCATTGCTGACCAACTCCAATCAGGTCTGATCTACGAGGAAATCATGCGGTAAACTGACGAGACCATCCCCCCGATCCATCTTATCTACGAATTTTCTTTCTTTTTTTCTCTCTATTCATCTACCAAAAGCTGCCATCTACTACAAATCTACAAAAGTATTATAGACCACTACCTCCTTCACCACTGGTACTAATTGCTTTTCTGCAGAGATCACTTCATTCCTGCCCCGATGCAGTACGACCGGCGCAACAGCACTCTTACCAACCCAGCATCATCACCGCGCAAGCACTTCAGTCCTCCCATTTCTCTTGGTGACGGCGACATTCCAATTTGTTATGACGATGACGATGATCAAGACGACTCCAATGAAGATTTTGGTGCCCATGGTACACTTTGGAAGGGCAGGCAATGCTTTTCACGATGACATTTGGAGGATGTGGCAGTCAGTGAAGATGGAGAGTGTGCAACTTTCACGCCTTGGTATAAGACGTTGTTTCGTTGGCTCTCTTGATGGATCTGCTATGTCCACTGTTTTTGAGTGGTTTCTTATGAGGTCGATGGGCACTCAAGTGGTGGGGTCGGGGGGGTTTGTTGCTTGAAGGGCTCTGTCGATGACTTTCCCTGGTAGATGTTACGAGCGATGGCAGGGTGAGGTGCATTGCATGGCACTTTTTTTTTTCTAATTGAAGAGGGACAGGACGGGAATGAGCTACGAAAGAGCAGTTGAAGAGCGGGCAAGCAAGCAAACAAGCAAGCAGCTTTTGATGAATGAAACACGGTTGCTGCGGAAGCTATACAGATTTTGATAGCCATTCCCAAAGCCACCAATTGATCCACAAAAGGGAAAGTGCTTCTTTGTGTGTATTGGTTGATGGCATCATTGATATTCAGTGTTCTGCAGCATAGCAGGTCAATTGCTAGACCCTGGTGACGTAACGTGACATATATCGACAATGTCGTAGAATAGACCGGCCCTCCACTCTACACACTCGCAGGATTCTGCACACTCGCGGAGAAACAGTCATCACAATGGGTTTCGATGAAGCAGCTTTCGACCGGGACATCAAGGACGTCCACTTGATCTACGAGTACGATGCACAGAACGTGAAGACGGGAGAGCCAGAGAAGTGGAAGTACGAGATGTGGTTCTACAGCAAGGTGAGAGAGTCTACCTTACTCTCGTAGATTATTACTATTCCTAACTCTGAACCCTTTATGACTATTACAGACGCGCATCGTCTACGCCATCCACGGCGGTCCCATGGCCGGGCGCAAGAACTACCAAACGGCCGAGTACCAATGCATCCGGGCCGGCGAACTCTGGCAGTGCAACTGGCTCGAAGAGACGGGCACCATCTGCAGTCTCGTGTACGATCTCAAGCTCAACCGCATCACCACTCTGCTCGGCTTCTCCCAGGGCCACTGGGAACAGGCGGAAGAGGCGCATGGCGACAAGCGCAACCCGGAGGATCTGGAGCGGTGGCGCCGTCTTGCTCAGGTGGGATCTCAAGTCGATAGAAAACTGTTGTCGGAGCAGGCTGTTGTCTCGGAGAAGTTTTATGGGAAGGGGGAGTTGGAGCCGATTGAGGAGAGTTGGCCGACTTTGTAGTTCTAGTATACATGTACCTTGCCTTAGGGTACTGCGATGGTATGGAGCATATAGTATGCCTTGGTCACTAAATACTGTAACTGTATATATATATATGTGTTTTGAAGCCAAGATGGTATATGCCTTCACCTTGTACTAGAAGTAGCTTCCGTTCTTCGCTTCAGCTCTCGTCTCGTATGAAGCAGAAGACGTTTGGCGTACCACTAGTCTGGTCTATACCGTATCGTGGGAGTAATAATGGTGCACATGTCACGCCGTGATCCACTCTTTGCCAAGACGACTGTCGATGCCGATCCAGCCCGATCTGATGTTCTCTCTCAGTTCTTCACATTATGATTGGAACTAGAACTGACCTCACCTCACCTCACTCTCACGGAGCGTCCTCTCTATCACACCTGCATACCATCTATTATGTCTTCTGCCTCCGCCTGATACCCGCCATCGTCGGAAGCTGACTTGACACAGCAGTAGTATATTCTAAGGTCAGGTAGTGTGACTTCGGTCGTGGCGGCAACCCGAGTCTGCAGTGTCGCGGCGTCAACAAAAAAAGCATCCTCACAATGCGGGCGGCAGCTTGAAACATCAGGACACGCGCTATGCCATCTCCTCCACCCATTTTATGCCTCCTTCGCGCGATGCTCGACACAGCTGACACCGTTGGCGGCACGATGCTTCGATGTAAGTCGGCTGTTATGGTCAACAAGGGCGTCTACGAGTACCTCTATTAGTCTATTCCAGTCGTGTTTCCATCTGCGCCTCGCGCCTTGTTTGTTCTATCTTTACTGACATGGCATCTCCATCGTCGTCTGTACACAATTCTCTTGCTGGAGCATCCACCGTGCGCTGGCTTTGGCAATCTGCTGGGTCGGATGCCATGTTATTATCAGGCTGCGAGATACTGTGAACCCATCTACGAAAATCCATTATGCAGAAGCGTCAACATCCTGCGCCGGACTACGACAATGGCCAGAACTTCTGGGAGCAAATATGGAGCGCACATAGGCAAAGGACGGCGACGGACGACAGCATGGGGGAGGGCGTCTTGGCTACCGCTACTGCTACAGACCCGGATGCAACTATATGGTCCACGGCCTATGTGACTGTCTATGTGCCCACGACAACCCGATATATCTCGGTGGAGACCACAGCAGCAGCATCATCATCATTGTCATCAGAAGTGACATTGTCATCCCCATCACAAACTGTGCGACATCCGACATTGACGATATTGTCCTCGGGAATCTACTCGGGGCCTGCAAAGTCTACCAGCAAATCTCCCAGGGTAGGGCCAGGGTCCTTGACCACCAGCTCATCTGGGCGGCCTAGCAAAAGTGCTACATTGTTTCCGACCGACAACGCACTTGTTGTGAACGCAACACCAAGCAGCAATGCAACCATGGGCGGAATCGCAGAGTCCATGCCGTTGGGACAAAGGCGTGCGATCATAGGTGGCCTGTCTGGGACCATTGCAGGCCTCGTTCTTATAGGGCTCCTCATATTTACGGTGTTGCGCAGACGGCGAAAGCAACAAGAAGCACGCGACTTGGACGAAGACTTCATGAGTGAGAAGGGAGCCGACTCGTCTATGGTGCAAAAGTGGGGTGGTATCGCTACAGCTACTCCCGTCGGTCGAGGCTCACCCAGGGACTCCCAACATCGACCTGCAAGCACGGCCCACATCGCAGTAGACGAGGAGCACCGCATCATCAGAATGAGCACACGACACTGGCCTCGGCCGTATGCCATGGGAGAAGGCTATAGGGAATCAGTACCCGCTGGGCGGCTCCATGTGGTCAATCCGGACTTGACAAGACCAGCTACACCGCGAAGACCGTCTACCGAGACAGTGGCCAGCTTATTTCGCAGGCAGCAATCGGCATTGGCGGCATTCTCATTCGGCCTGCCAAAATCCGCCAGGCATTCGCGAATCGAGCAACTTACACGCGCTGGAGAGACTCCAACCATTACTGTCGTGGATCCTAGTCTGTCGCGGGAACATATTGTAGGCACACCGTCCTTTCGGTCGTTTGCTTCACTAGGATCTTTGCCTACAGTACGACAACATCCACCCGAAGATCCATTCCTCACACCTCTCCCAGAATGCGATTCCGACGCCTCACCACCTTCATCAGGAGTCACGAAACGACCGAGTGCAACCCCTCTGCAGAACGCCGCAGGCTCGGCGAGCAGGACTCTCAGTCAACTGAGCTATAATCTTCTCCACCCATTCCGACCGAAACCTAGTAAAGCGCCCACTCCACAGCAGAAGCAGAAGCAAGCACACCTTTCATCTTCAACTTCTTCAACTTCTTCCTCTTCTCAACGAATGTCAGGCCGAAGCGATCCTTTTGATCTGGACCACCCCAGCGTCCGCGGAAGCCACACCAACACGACGGGAGCCATCTCACTATATGAAGGGACCTGATCCACCACAGCATTTGTGCTGCTCCCTTACCACCTATAAGAAGAGGACTTACTTGTACTCTCAAATATATATATGTCAGGCTCCGCACCTGAAATGATGTTAACGAAAAAGAAAGAAGGAAAACCATGATTGCCTAAGCTAAGCTGAGCTGAGCTGAGCTGAGCTGTATAGCCTAACTAGATACCCCCCCACCTAACAACCGGCATGATGTTTTTTTTGATAGATTCTATTGTATAGCTATATATATATATATATCTATACTTTCTACTTGTTCTACTACCTACTTACTACTCCATCTCCTCTTTCTCTTCCTCTTTGAATATTAGGCTAGGAGTGAGGGTTGAATACTGGTATACAGTACCTAAGGTAGGTACTAGTAGAGAAAATCTGAGGGGTTTGTATGTGCGGCAGCGTATGTTCTAGTAGTCTGAGGGGTAAAATTTCATTTTCTTTTTTTTTCTAGTCTTGTAACTTTTACATAGGTAATATATCTTCCCCTCGGGCTAAGCCCCCGCGTCAGAGCTTTCGAAGTGCTTTAAAGAGTCTTCTTCCTGTGCCGTAGAAGTCTTATTTGCCAACAAAGGTTTCCCATCGGGGCCCGCCCAATTCTTCGCGGGCACGTCGCTGCAAGACGAGTTTCTGAGCGGCTTGGGTCAGCATGGTGCTGGGTGGAGCGTACGAGTCAATGTTCTTGTCATAAGGCCGACTGAGATATTCTTCTGTAATCTCTTCCATCTTCGTCAAGCTGGCGCCGCCGGGAACAGAGTGTTCCTCGCCCGTGGTGGGGTTGAACCACACTCCACGATCCCATGCGTCCAGAGGCATACTTTCGAGACCGTGGGAGACGTTGAGTCGTTTGTACCAGGTGTGTTCGCCTTGGGCGTATTCGCGCATATGCTGATGTTGTCTCTCGCCTTCCGTGTACTTGATTAAGAGGTTTTGTAACACTGCGCGCTTTTCCATGAAATCATTCACGATCTTCATGCGTCCGAACCACGAAGGCCAGTTGGTCGCAAAGCCATCTCGTGCTTGGTTGGGTCGGCCGGTGCCAATGCTCAGCATCAGAGCGGGCTGCTTCGATTTACCTTCATAAAGCGCGTGGAATTCACTCAATGCAGCTGCACTGGGATTGTTCTCGCGGATGCCGCCGTCTTTGAAATGCCTTTCGCGTTCAACACCGAGATCATCAATGGTGGTTTGCACCATCTGGAAGTAGAATGGGGCAGCTGAGGTGGCGCGAGTTACTTGCCAGATGGGTATGGCGTCCGCGCCTTCGTTGTATCGCG
The DNA here is from genome assembly GCA_000504405.2 of Mycosphaerella sp. Ston1. NCBI lineage: Eukaryota > Fungi > Ascomycota > Dothideomycetes > Mycosphaerellales > Mycosphaerellaceae > Mycosphaerella > Mycosphaerella sp. Ston1. The sequence continues at coordinate 50,416 of AWYF02000410.1, read as the reverse complement.
TGATCCAATTAGGAGTTGACTCGCCGTAGAAATGCGGATATGACCGCAACAAGTACGCCTCGTTGATGTTCTCATTATGCGTCGCCGTCAAACAGCAGGACTGGCATACGCGAGGCAGATCCACGTCGAAAGGGACTGGTTTGCCCATGTTATCTACTTGAAGAAGTGTTAGCGATTGTGCCTATGATGTGAAGCTTCAGGAGGACTTTTTCGGCGTTTTCTTGCCACATCACGTACGCTGATTCATCTGCAATGGATATATGTCGTTGCCATCACAAGTTTCGTGCCGAGGGCATCGGCTGCTTACGATATCTCTCACTGCTTGTTCGAGGGGTTCGTGATGATACTTCGTCCGGAGTGGTACTGAGCTGCGCCGTTTGCCGAAAAGATCGTTGCCCACCTTGCGGTAAAGCTCCAGTGCTTCGGTGACTGTCATTCGCAGACGTCCCAGAATTGTCGCAATGAGGCCGCCTGTCGATGTGCCATACATGAAATCAAAATAGTGGCAGGGCAGGAGTTCTTCTTCTGTTAGAGCTTTCTTCGTCGAGAGTTCGGTGGTGAGCTTGTCTTGCACGACTGTCGCTGCAGCTGCTTTGGGCACTTTCACGATGTCTGGCAAGTCTGTGTTGATGCCATGCAAGTTTGCAGTGTGATATGAATCATTGCCGAGCTCGTCACTGTGGCCTTGTCGACCACGGAGGGCCCCAGCCTGCGCTTGTTCGTCGTTTTCTGTGCTGTCATACGATGTCGGTGTATCGGCTCGTACCTCTGTTGGGCTGTCCGTGCGGATGTTCACTGTTGAATAATTGTCGTAATACTGTTCCCACATCCATATCTCGTGCATCAACGCTTTCAGTATAATCAGACTACTGTATCCTCTGATCCCGCCGCCATCACACGTCAATATACAAGGATCCCACGCATCTAGAATGCCTCGCGCCCAGACCCTTCCTGCTTTCTCTGAATCACGCGTCTCTTCTCTCCTAGGTACACTAGGTGCTCGCGATGACACTCTCGTGGGCGACTCATCTGGAGCAGACAGCGACGCATTGCTCGCCTCCATGTCCGGAGCAGACCGCAGGAGTCCCCACCGCTTCAACGGGATCGCATACACTTTGTCGCCGCCCTTGGGGACAAGATGCTACACCTCTTCGAGTCTGCAGTTCTATACAATCTGTCTGCGTTCACATCTAGCGCCGTGGTCGATAGAAGCCTCGTAGGGAGCTTTGTATTCAATCCTCGAGTGGCACGTTCATGAACAAGGACTCGATTGTTTTGCCTAGCCCCTTCTCTTTCTATGCGTCGTCTTGAAATTGAATTCTTGGGCGTACCACGAAATCAGGTGGTTGTCGGAAAATGTATTGATTTTGGGGATCAGTTGGTGGAGCGACTGCGTCGTATATCAAGTACGGAGAGGTAAGCAATTCCGACTAAAGCGATCACATGGAACAAGAGCTCTTGGAGTGTCGGGGTACATGTAGCAGTTAATAGGCGGCCTTTTCTGAGTCGCGTCGTCCTGTGATCCGCCCTCTCGCTGGCTGTGGAGCTGCAAATGCTACGCTAAACCGCTAAGCAAGACAGAGAAAAACAACCAATTGACAATGCCTAGAGAGGGCGAGTCGAGCAAACATGCGCCCTTCGTGAGAATGGCAGGACAGAGCCCACAAAAGCCTCACATTCAGGCCCGTGACGACCTCGCGCGCCGTCCGTTGCTATCATCTTCCACGACCCGCACCGCAGGATGCGTTTTATCCTCCGATAGGCTTAGTCTTGGTAGGTGTGGCTCAGGTGCATATAGCGCAGGATGGCTGCAGAGACTGAGGAACATACACCAAGCTGTTCATATGTGCGAGGCTTGCGATAGGCTCGTTTCACAGTGCCTTTCTGTGCGACGCAGTGTACCATCAACCAAGCCCAGCGAGCCTTGCAGGCTGTGTCTGATCCACCCATTGGAGAAATTCTCGCATTGCCATGGGTCAGGCTGGACCAAAGTGTGACTTTGTCTTTGCAGTATGATCGGGCGCTCTGGAGGATTGGTTCTTCGCATACGAATTGGTAAGTGGAGGGGTTTGTTGTTAGCCGTTCTGAAGCAGATCTGCGGAAGTGGCGCAGCATATTCACTTGGCCCGCGCGGGAGCTAGCGCCAGACTAGTAGAACTACCGAGCTCTACGTAGTGACTTCTGAGTCCAGTCATCTGCCGCATCTGGAGACCATCAGCCTGACCAGTCTCGATCACATCCTCAGCACGCACACGGCCTGCCTGACCCTTCAGCTGACGGTACACCTGAGTCCTACAAAGCGCAAAAGGCGCACGCTATCCTCATTCTCCGTTTGCTCGAACTCTAAGGTCCGCGCATCTGTCTGAGGCAGTCGCCTTCTCGTCAGCCTACCACGAGACTTGCTCTCTCAGCAACAAAAACGAAGCGCATCGTCTTCGAGCCATTTCGTACATCGTGACTGATTCGCCCATCTACCCACCTTTGCCTGGAGGCCGTAACAAAGGCAGGAAAAGGCCGCGATTGCAGGCGGAGATATGGCGACGAAGACACCGCCAATAGACACGAGCGGAGGCGCAAACACCAGGAAGACAACAGTATTGACAGACTCCACGCACAGCAGCACGTCTAGCAGTGCCTCGCGATATGAACTCGACGAGGAAGACACGAGTCCCATCCTCTTGTACAAATACAGAGGTGGCTTACAGACATCGAATCAAAAAGACCTGTGCGCCTGGCTAGACAGTAAGCACGCCGCAACCAGTCTTCCCTATGACAAACTCATCGAGCGCTCGAGATGACGGAATGTTGACACGCTGCTTCACAGAGGACGAGAACTTCCGCGTCACGAAGAAAGAGATTCCACGACTTTCATCCTACATCGAAGTGAAGCGCCACGACCTCTTCCTCCCTAACGAACAGCGAGAGTTTCGTACCACACCAAACTATGATAGTAGCCTCGCTTCGGTGAAGCTGCCTTCGACAGTATACTGGAATCGCCTAATCTTGGGAGGCTACGAGAACCTCTACATCGTGAGCCCGGAAGGTACACCTGCGAGTAGCGTTGCGGATGATGAGAGTCGGAGGACGAGTCCGACGACGACTTGGGGCCAGGACAGTATCGAAGATGTGCATATTGGAGCGCCGCAGGACGAGAGCCGCCTGTAGTCATATTCGTATGTTCCTTGGGAACATGCAGCGATTCACCGACTAGTATTCAGTTCAGACTATGAGCTGGATAAGCCCTGGGGAAGAATGTCTTCGGCCAGCATCATGATGACTTTACGACAGAACGGGTACGGACACAGACGTAATGAATATCCTGAGACTATGAAATTGTCGTTGTCCTCATGCTTACATACCTACTTCACTACCCCTCCAAACTGAGCAGGTTGATGCAAGCTAAGTCAGGCTGTCAGTCCTTCAACAACAGTCCTCGTTCGTTCTCAAGTGCATGGCAGCAAGTTGCTGTCACTGCTTGGAGTATGTGCTGCAATGACATACAGTATACCTACCTATGCGCTATCACTAATGTACCACCTGGGCTCGCATTATTCTACGTCCTCGATACACGTGGCTACGAAAGAGATAAAGGGGCTTGAAGATGAATGGTAGAAGATGTTTATTAACGAAGTATCGTACGATGATCTTGTGAAGTGAAGTGCAGTCTATATCCTAGAGGTACCTATACACGCATGTACGGCTATGCTGTCGCGCTCGAATCCAGACATTAGAGACGCACCCTTCAAGAAGGAATACCAAGAATGGCCAACTTCGTGTACTTCATCGGTGGCTCTCCCTCCTCATAATGCAATCGATCACTCTCCCAAGTGATGTTGTTGTACGCATTCATTACACACCCCACAGTATTGAAGATGAAAAACAACAAGAACAAGAGCCAGTATGCCAGATCGTCGTAGCTTTCGCGCTGAACATACGCTTGAATGAAAGTTGGCAAACAAATAATTGCAGTGACCTGTGATCCATTAGCATCTGCATTACGACCAACCACAAGAATGCAGCTCTGACTCACAATCATCAACCTCTGTAGCCTGACAGAAAGATACAGATACTGTTTCCGATCCTTCAGATTCGCCTCATCTCTCACCCAACTGGCCCTCTGCACCATCAGAACCGCAGTCTGCAGCCAAGCCGTAGCCCATAGCACCAGCCACACAGTCGCACACGCAGTGAAAGAGTGCGAGAACGTCTTGTCATAACTTCCCAGAACTGCAGATGCGATGCAGAAGATCCAAGAAGGGATTGTGAAGCAGTAGAAGAGAACGGCTTCTTGTTTGCGGCCCAGGCCCCAGTGGCGTATGGGCTTGAAGTAGGCATGAGCAGCATGTTGTTCTGCTGTCTCTCCAGGGGCCGGACCATGACCGTCAGGGTGCTCGCGGTGGTACGTTTGTGCCTCCTCGACCGTTGTCATGATGAGCGGATGATGAGGGAAGAGCGAATATGCTGGAGAAGCGTGCTCTGGGGATTCGCGCCTGGATGCGATACGTCGTCGAGATGGCACTGCTGAGGTTCCCTATGCCTTTCTGTCCTGTCTGCTCACTCTGTCCGGTGGTGTATCTGTCCGGCGTACCCTGTCCTGTCTATCTGTCGGTCTCTGTTCCGGATGACGCAGGATGTGATGTCGTCGCCAGAAGCACGGGCAAGTCAACATTTCTCAGCGCGCGTCCTGGAAGAAGCCGAAAGCTGCCGGCATCCCTAGTTCTAGCGCTGCAGATCCCGGACTACTTTAAATGTTGCTATGAGGGGAGTAACATTGCATTGGACATGGTCTCTCTCTCCCACACAATAACGATGATGCTGCCCATAGCTCCTATCCATCTCACTCCAAGACGATGGGGCAGACTTCCAGCCAAGCCGCGACTACCCGTTCCTCACAGCACCACATTGAACTCGCGAGGACGCCGACACCTGATCTGAGTGAGATGGATGAGCAACCACCACGAGCTCCGGCCTCGCAACAGGATGACGCGACTGGCGACCACACCACGATCCGGTGGAGCTCAATTAACAGACCGAGCACGACTGATACTGTTGACGACGCGCCATCTCAGCCCGTAGTGGTAGAACGACAGCCTCCTAAAGTCACGGAGAAAGCACCCGCCAAAAGACGACCGAAGACGAGCAGGAAGCGCGAGAGCGACAACCCACAGCGACGTCTGCGCAGTCCGCGACTTGCCAATATCGAGGCGTTGGCGAAAGTGGATGAAGAAGAGCTACAGCATCCGCGCAAGAAGCGAAAGTCACTTCCCAAAGCCGCGCGCATTGACGACGAAGCGCAGCAGGTGAAACAGGAAGCTTTCAGTCCGTTGCGCAAACCGAGATCGCGCGCCCAGAGAAGCTCGTGCGCAGTCCAATCCTCTCCGCCACAGGTCGTTATCTCCGCGAGCGAGGTTGAAGCAGCAACGCAGGCACAAGCGCTCAATGATCACGTTGAAGCGCTGCAGGAACGATTGTCTGAAATGCAGGATCAGTTGCAGTCCTCTGCCAAAGAGCTAGCACCGCGTGACGCATCGAAAATTTCGGCCAAAGGCCAGAATATTCTGGCTCAGCTGCAGCAACCGAGCAGCGACTGGCTCTCCAAAATTGACGAAGCTCTAGCCGAGGCCTCTGCGCCGCATCGACCAACTATCGTCACGGACATGGAAAAGCCGATTGCAGACGATGGGAAGGTACAGCAGGAGAACGATACGCCGATGCGGCTCCAAGGTAACCCGGATCCTGAGCAGCACATCATGGAGGTTGAAATGAAGACTTCGGACACCTGGCCAGCACATCTGGTGCCTGAGCAGCACGAAATCGCACAACGATCCGGGCAGCGCATGCTTACCTACGGCGATTTGGAGAAGGAGCAGCTATTCCAAAACCCGATGAGCGTGTGGGAGTATCGCGAAAACGCTCGAAGAGAAGCTCGCAATGTCTTGAGAGAATACATAGTGAATTGGGACCTGGAGCGCAGCGTGTACAGAGGACTGGCCAAGTATGTCGAGGACGATGATGGCAAGGTTACTATTGTCTATGCTGCGGAGGGCGAAAGGTTCCCAACACCGCACTACTCTAAAGCCGCGAAACGCGAGGCGAAGGCCACGAAGAAATTCTTGCAAAGCACTCGGGAAGCCCTTCACGCCTCCCTTGTCTTGAGCGAGCTCGAGGCTGAGAAAGTCGCGAACGAGCCTGCTTTTGATGATACTACTTCCGACCACGACCCTGCATCTGCCGAGGCATTCGCTACAGCGCCGTTGAAGAATTCTAGCGGCCGCGCAGAAGCAGGTGTCATCAGTGACGCTGCCGTGGAGGACGCGAAACTAGATGAACCAGCGGAATCGAGATATGTCGAGCACGACGAGAAAGAGGGAAGGTTTATTGAGGAGCAAGCAAATAATGAAGAGCTTGATATTCAGCAGCGGGAAGAGGCACATCAAGAGGGGAAGGTTGATCACGAGATTCAGGCTCAGGAAGACAACGCCAGACTGGGTGCAGAAAAAGACCACGACGAAGCAGAGGAAGGGGAAGAGGAAGAGCAGGAAGTCGCGCAAGGACATACAGCAGACCGAGAGCTCGACATTGGACCAGGGCCAACTCTTGAGGCCCCCGTCGGTGCGCAACGTCGCTATGCGAAGACAGTCGGAGAAGAGCCTGATCCAGAGGTTGATGAAGAAAGGGTCGACGCTACTGGAGAGCAAGACGAGGCTATGCAGGAAGCTGAAGCGAGACATCAAGGCCCACCAGCAGTTGAGGAAGAAGTTGAACGAGAGGCGACGACAGCGAAGCGACCCAAGTCACAAACTGTCAAGCCGCAAATCCGGCAGGGGAAGGATACAGCTCCACTCAGGAAACGACAGAAGAAGGTCTCACGAGTATCTACGTCCAGGCCTGCACCTGCAACGGCAGGTGTGGAACGATCAACACCAGCAGCACATGCACCCATCCCTACGCCTCCCGAATCTCAGAACACGCAACAAGGCCAGGCCTTAGGTCCACATCCTACGATGGTACAAGTGGAGGATTGGCTTGCAAGTCAAGACGAAGAGCCACCGCTCCCGCCGGACGAGCTGGCCGCCGAGCCTGCCAAGACCCTGGCCCGAAAGCGAAAGCGGAAATCTTCAAATGACGACGCAGAACTCAAACTGCCACAAAGCGAAGTAGCACCGGACGACGATCAAGACGTTGCGGCCACATCAGCTCCACCCAAGACCAAGAAGAAGAGAGCCAGGAAGTCAGATCAAACTGCGGAGAAGAAAAATATGTCTGTGAACAGTGAGGATGTGACTCGGTCTTCCAAGCCCAAAAAACGGAAGTTGGACGAAGCTCAGTCTGCCAACCCCAAACGACGGGTCACTATGAGTGGACCTTTCACGCAACAAGAAAAGGAAACCGCCGACAAGATCTTTGGGAACGTGCTGAATCGGGAAGGTCTACATGAACCTGACCTCATTGCACAAATCAAGGATTGGAAGACATGCTGTGTCAGCTTCAAGACAGCCATGTTTGACGCGTTCTCGGATCGCACAGTGGATTCTATTCGCAAGTTCTGTCAGCGTCGATGGCACGGGCAACAACGCGGTCCGTGGACGCAGGAAGAAGACGATGCATTGAGAGCTGCTCACACAAGCCAGCCAGGAAAGTGGACTGTTATCAGCGATTCCGTTGGCAGGTCTGCTCAGGACTGCAAGGATCGCTGGCGAAACCACCTTGAGTTCGGACCCAAGGTCGTGGGCCCGTGGACTGTGGAGGAGGAAGAGAGGCTCATGGCTGCAGTGGAAGAGTGCATTGACATGATCAAGAAGGAGAAAAGCGACGACCTTGCGCTCATCCAAGACCCTGAGCGCCTGGAAGCACTGGTCAATTGGGGCGTTGTGTCCCAAAAGTTCCATGGACAACGGTATCCGGCGCGTTGTCGCGAGAAGTATGTCAACATGACTGCGCTTCGCAGAAACGAAACGCACAAGCGCAAAAGCGGACCTAGTTTGGAAAGTAGAGGCGATGACGATGCACGCCATATCGTTAGCGCAAGACGCGCAGTGGACGGCTTCGAGATTGGGGACTACTACGATGTGTTCGTCGAGATACATTCTTCATTCGATGATCCTCACCAGCACTTTCGAGACGACAAGCATGTATTGTGGTCTGTTGTTTCCACGAAAAACATGCACAGCCGCTTTGCTCTATACTCGAAACCTAGCTGCTTGCGGCGTGTCGCCTTGGAGAGAGCCATTGCGACGTGGCCAGCCGACAATGCCAAAATCAAGAAGAGGCTCGCAAGTGTCGACACCATACCTGCTAAAGCGTTGGTCCTAGCAAAGTGGGTCGAGAAGAACAATGTCGGGAGGCTTGATAGTATGACAAGAACCTACCGGCCTGAGCTGATTGGCAAAACTAAGGAAGAGCTGAGTGAAATGAAGCAAGCTCGCAAGAAGAAGTTCTCGCAGGGGCGTCGAGAGAAGCATGATAAGTCGGAAGCCTATGTGCATGAGTCTGATGACGATGAAGACGATGAAAACGTTCCGATGGGACCAAGTGAGGCTCACGTCCCATCTGCAGTGCTCGACGAGGGCGAAGACAAGACACCAAGCGAAGATAGCAACGAGGAGGAAGAACAAGAAGAAGAAGATGAGCCTTTGACTGCGAACGAGGAGAGTGCTGAGGACGAAGACGATATGCCCTCCGAGATCACTCAAGAAGTTCCGGCCTCGCAGTTCTTACCTTCGCAAACACTGCCTCAGGACGACGACATTACGACGGCTGATGTCGAAAGCCTGAAAGGCACCCCCAACATCAGCCCATCGGACTTTGTCAACAGACTGAAGTCCAGTGGTAGCAGCAGACGCAAGACTGTTGGCTACAGCAAGAAGAATGCATTCAAGGCAAAGCCACGACGCAAGTCTGGCCACTGAAAACGACTAATGATGGCAATGATTATGGCTTTCCACGACCTTCCTACGGCGATGCAATTGCTCGAGTGGTCGTGCTGTACATACGCTTGCGCAGGCCATAATGGATCAGCGGCCAGCGTGGGTATTGTATCTCGAGAATGTACGCTATCTGACGTCCATAGGCCTCCTATCGATGTCTGAACCACATATTGTCTGGTGACCTGACTATTCTGCCATTCTTCGTGCACGTTGGAAATATCGAGCGCCGACAATGATATCATACTGTATCGTCCATCTGACTTGTTCTTGTGCATGTCGGTGAACAATCCATCCCTGCACGATAATCGTGGCTGCGTCGGCCGGCCCACCTGGAAGAAGCGCTTTCTCCACTTCCCGTTCAAGCCATCCATAGATTCACAACGAAGGGGCACAGTATGTACCTCAGCGGCACAGGGCACAGCAACCACGCCTTGCAGGCCCACTCGATACAGGCAATGACCGTAGCGCCAGTTTCATCTCCACCTCACGTGTCGGCGCTTACACTCAATGCAGTAGACGCAGACGGTTCCAGTGCCATAGCATCGGTCCCCATGGGGCACTCGCTGCACGCTACACATCGGCCCCGCCTCGATAGTCTGCCGTCACTCTGCGTAGGCGAGGACTTTTGTACGAATGGGAGGCCGTGGCAGAATCTACATTCGCTTGTCCAGACGTCTTCGATGGAGAAGGGTACGTACAGTACACACCACCAGACGATCCACGTCGAGCTTGGCGGTGGGAACATAGTGTATGTACAGTATTGATGAGAGAAGGTTAGGTACTCACAGTGAATTGCGACGATATATGTTACGTTGTCTCAATCGGAAAGCTGCAGGTACCATCGTTCTAGTCGGGTCTGCCGACATGTCACACATCCCGCCACTCTGGGCAGTATGTCCTGTAGTCTGTAGGACAAGCACTCCCGCCTGCTGTGCCGCTCACATGGCGGTGCATACATACTACACGTCGTGGTGGATGCGGCACAGCCTATTTTTTCTTGTTCTTCTTCTTCTTCTACGCCTTGATCCTCTCCGCTGGGAATCAGTTGACGCGGACTTCATCTAATGCGAGTTGTCTTACTTCTAGATTTCTCGGAGTCTTCTCCTCGATTCGATTGTTCCTCTTGGGTCACTTCACTCGAAACTACTTTCTTGTTGTCCCGGACGATCATGTCTGGACTCGAGATATAGTGTGACTGGCAGGCGAACGATATCTTCTCTCCCACTCTTTGGCTTTCTCTGCTGGTTGAGGCTGCCCTCTCTCACACACACACACCGACTTCGCTATCGATCCAAGACTGCACTACACTGTTTGAGCTTCGAAAGCAATGCCCATTACAACGATCGATCCGGCTGTATATGCCAGCTGGCCTGCTCCGAACTATGTTGATCCTGTGACGCGAACATGGATGCCAGGATTTCTTTTGGTATGGCAAATTGCAGCCACGATCATGGTGGCTGGGAGGTGTTATCTGAGAGCGAGGAAACTGGCTGGAACGTTTGGATATGATGACCTTCTGATCTTCTTTGGTTGGGTGAGTGACGAAAGCCATTGGAGAGGAGACGCGTACTCACAAGACCTTAGTTATGCTCTATAGGACTGACTACGGCGACATGGATCGATGCGAAGGACTTCGGTCTGGACAGACATGCTTGGGATGTGAAAATCGAATGGGCAGTTGAAGCCGCAAAGGTATGCCACATCCACCGAGAAAGATCCCAATGATCTGGCACTGATCAGGCTTTCAGGTCGGCTGGATAGCACAGCTATTCTTCGTGGTTGGAACCGTCTGCACGAAACTCTCTGTCCTCCTCTTCCATCGCCGCATGATCAAAGATACCGTTGACCGCCGATGGCCATGGGCCCTTCGAGCTGCCTTCGCCTTCACCAGCTGCTACGGCATAGGCACTTTCTTAGGCTACTTGCTCTCGTGCCGACCATTGGACGCGCTCTGGCGCGCATACGACTCGTCATACACCCACAAGTACACATGCATGTCGAGCTCGGACTTTGGAGTCGTAGCCGGTGTCCTCAGCGTCGTCAGCGATATCATCGCAGTGCTCTTACCTTGCTTCATGCTCCATCATTACAATCTGGACATCTCCCGCAAACAGAAGATTTTCTTACACGCCACTTTCTGCTTGGGATTGGTCGCCACTGGCGCGGGCATAGTCCGCACGGTGTACATATGGAAAATCCAACATACCGCCGACACGACCTGGATCGGACATGATTTGTTCGCTTGGTCCATCGTAGAAACTGAGTTAGCCATCATCTGCGCATGTGCACCATCCCTCCGTGCCTTTTTCCGGAGATATCTTCTCGACACGATCAAGAGACCGTGCTGTAGCAGCGGCGGTGGCGGCGTAGCACGTTACGCCAATAATGATGGTAGTATTCCGAAGGGCTCATTACTCCGTAGCATGGACTACGCGCGAACAAATATGCATACGAGAGGGTTTAGCGAGTTACAACAGCTCGAAGCAGGAATTCAGTTCCCGCCGCCACTCGTGCTGATGAAGGAGGAAAAGCGCCTCAGTCAGAGCTCAGGGTCAATACAGTGTTGTGCTTTCAACCAGACGGAAAGACTGCCTCCGTCACCGACGTGCACAGACGAGTTTGAGTCTTATGGTCATCCTCGGTTGAGTAGACCTAGCACGATCATGCGAGGGAGACAGTCGAGGACGGAATCTATACTGATTAGGATGGATCGTTGGGTTGATCAGAGTAGCATTTGTGGGCAGAGTCATGACAGATGTCATGAAGATGAAGATGATAATGATAATGATGATGATGACGGATGTAGATATGTAGAGAAGATGGTGAGAACAGTGAGTTGAAACACCATGAGGCTCGATGTCATTTTCCATGATTTTGTTTTTGGTATGCATTGCGTCTTCTTAGGATTCTGAGCTGCCTGCTTTTGTAATCTATGGAGCTGCTATTATTCAATGATGTTCTGCGCTCATTGTTCGCTGGACTGCCAACACAGCGTGCAGAATGCTTCGATTGAAGTCCGTCAGTGATGCCACCCACTGTGTTTCAAGCTATATTGCCAAAAGTGCCTGGCATATCGAGAAGAGCAATCGTACATGGGGCGTGCCAGTCGTCTAGAACACCTTATTCATAGCCACATGCGCCAATTCCACACCTAGGAACGTCGCGGCGTTCGCTGGTACAGCCCTGGCCATTGCAGGTCCCACACCTGGAAAGAATGCCTTGAAACCACCGCGCCCATATAGCTCTTTTACGCACGCTGAGATGGACTGTGCTTTGTCCGCAGACTGTAATCTCGACTTGACAGTGTCGACTGGGAATACGGTGGCCCACATGGCCACACCGGCCGCACCACCAGCAGCCATAATAGCCGTTAAACTCATCTGGCCGGGCTTGCCTGTATCTGGATCTTTCGGCGTCAACTTCCTCTTCAGAATCTCGTACGTGGCGAAGTATGCTGCACTGCCAGGCCCATCTCGCGCAAGTGTCATGACACTACCGCGGTATACTGATTTGATTCCTCCTTCCTTGTATAGTTGTCTCACAACATCCCCACCACCAGAATACCGAGGCTTCTCGCCTGGTTTTAGCTCTTTTTGGCCTTGAATTTGAAGGATGATTTTGACGCGTTCAAAGGGTGCTGTGATGGCTGTCATGGGGATGGCGGAGAAGAACCCAGCAGCGCAAACTTGTCCAACGCTGTATTGACCATTCTCGACTGTGGAGAAGCGGTCGACGAGTTGTTTGCCTACACCGTATGCCCAGAAGTTTACGGCGACTGGTTTGGAGGGAATCTAACGTCAGATATATTGCTCAGGTACCACAGTAGGTGCGTAGGGAACGACGACTCACACATAGGCGTCACGCCCACGAGAGGCGCAGAGACACCTGCATATAGTCCTCGCACTGGGCCTTCCCTCGCGATAGTCTTACGCACCACGTCCATGGCTCCCGTGTAGACTCCCTTCTCGGCGGTTTGTAACCGCACTTTGACCAGGTCAAAGGGGTGGCCGACCACCACGGCACATACTCCTCCCACTCCTCCTGCTATCAGATCTCGCAAGCTTTGGTATGCGCGTTTCCCAGTCTCCTCGGCCATCTCCTTGACCTCCGCGGTGGACGTGGGCACCGCTTGTTTGGCATCTTGGAGCGCCTTTTCTGCCGTGCTCTTGATCTCTTCTGCACTCGGCACCTTTTGCCTCAAAGCTGCTGCCGTGTCCTTTGCCGACTCCTTGAGGTTGTCTGCTGGGGAAGATGCCATGCTGGGCCTACGCCAGCAGGTCCGCTAGGGTATCGCGTTCTCGCCGGGGGTTGGAGTAGCCAAGAGGGGTGGCGTAGAAGTATTGTACGGAGTACTCGGTGCAGAGACAAGAAAAAGGAATACTGAACGGTGTGACGGGGCTTTCTTCTTGGGAAAACTATCTACAGTGAGTGCCTCCTAGCTTTAGCTAGAACTAGCAATGCTCCCAGAGCTAGAACTTATTCTACAGCCGAGGTCGTCTTTCTCCCACTCACCCAGCTATCCGAGCCTCGACCGAGAGCCGTATCTGGTCGGTATACCAGTCCCATTCTTGTCAACTCGAACAGTCCGTCTCCACATCACACGATTACTTCACATCCACAACTACAGGTACCACCGCTAATAACAACAACAGCAACAATAACATCAACAACCATTTCTGTGCTCCGTCTTCACATGCATTTTGCTTGGCATGATCTGCTGACTAAGCTGTGCGTCCCGGGCCGGACACGGCACGCATGTGACAATACATGTAGCCTTAAAATGCTGACACCACACCATACTTATGAGGTTGACCATCCGACAGTTCTTTCACGCACCGCTCGGTGGAAGAAGGTGTTGGAAGAGCATCGTGCCTCATTCAATGAAGCTACGACTAAGGAGCACTTTTGGGAATCTCAGTAGACGACAACTTCTTCGCACTGCCTCCTTCTTACACCCCGCAACTTCTTGGTGGCCACCCACATGTCTGCCTATTGGCCGATGATCTCCGCAAGTAGTCGTTGTGAAAATAGATATGATGATAGCGCTGAATGCTGTGTACACGGGTTTTCGCCCAACACTTGAAAGGAGCGCATGTGTAAGACGATACGGCAAGGTGTGTTCAGCTGATCGTGACCTGCAACAGAATTACTACGCGTCTTCACACATCGGAGTTGGAGTCGCTCGGACCGTTACCGTCCGTAGCATAGATCTTACCCAAGTACCGTGCCTGAACGGGGGGTTTAGGCCATGCTACCCACGGTAACGGTCCGAGCAAATCTGCATCCGATGTGCCGGAGTGGCTAAGGGCAACCCACGTTTTTGTCTAGGGGCAACCCATATTCTGACTCATCATGTAAATAATCAGATACGTCGTAAGTATAGTAATGTGTAGTAACCTTAGCGTATTAATACATATTATATATGCTCTACTGTCTCTACTCTATACGAGAAGAGAAGAGACAGGCAGGCCGCTGCCGAGAAGAGACAGGCAGGCAGGCCGAGAAGAGAAGAGACAGGCAGGCCGAGAAGAGAAGAGACAGGCAGGCCGCCGCCGAGAAGAGAGGACAGACAGGCCGCCGAGAAGAGAAGAGATAGGCTGCCTACGCCTACGACGCTCTATCGCTTCTCTTCTCGGCAGCCTGTCTCTTCTCTCCTCGGCGGCCTGTCTGTCTCTTCTCTCCTCGGCGGCCTGTCTGTCTCTTCTCTTCTCTTCTCGGTAGCCTGCCTACCTTATCTTCTTCTCGGGCGCAGTGTATTTACTTTGAGATTACGTTGATAACGTGGATTTACATACATTCTGATTATTTACATGATGAGTCAGAACATAGGTTGCCCCTAGACAAAAACGTGGGTTGCCCTTAGCCACGCCGCCGATGTGCGAAGACGCTGTACTGTCCCTTGCACGCGTTCGCCTCAGTAACCGGGCTGACACTTGCGAGAGCGTGGTAGAAATGCTTGCTTACCTGCCACAAGAGCGTGGCGATGTATCCTGGAAGGTGTGGCAGATCCTGGAAAGGCGTGGGAAATCCTGGAATGCGTGGCGTATCCTGGCGTGGGAATTCAGATGGTGGAAGGCGGGAAGCCCCCTGTTAGATCATGAGCGATCTTACCCTCCTTGAAGACACGAAGGACTCCTAACACCATGTGCCGCGTAGACGGCGTCGCCGACGAAACAGGCATGTTTGAGGACTTTGTGTTCTTCAAATGCTTGATAATGTGGCGAAGGATTAAACCCCCAATGATATCGGCGCACCTATCTCCCCGAACTAAGTTGGCAGACCAAGCCTAGCGGGTGGCTAGCTGGTCTGTCTTCAGCATCTTCAGCATAACATGAGCTTACATGGGCCTGGCGGCACGTCAGTCAAGTCTCGCCGCGACCTTCTCTTGGACAGGCAGGTTATTCTCCGACTCTGCGAATACCGCACGAAACGACTCATTGGGCATGATTGGCCACCATTGCGAGGCTCAGCATCTCGGAATAGTACAATGCCCTCCCACATTCGTTTGATAGTCTACCCGTCAGCGTATAGGAAGTCGTGATTTCCGATTGTCGCTAGGTTTAAACAGTACAGTCACCTGTATTTCGCCGCTTACAGGGTGTGATAACTGGTACTTACTACTCTGCACCTAAAGGCGGGTAAGTAACCCTCCTTAGGTGATTCAGGGCGCGGGTAGCTATCCACCCAAGCTGGAAGGTGACTGAGACGACACCGCCCTAGAACTAACTGGAACCCCAATTTAGTAGTATACAATTTTCATGAACGTAAGTTGAAGGTTGAAGCCCAACTCAACGTCTGTCACGGTGGGTTCGATACTTCCGGAAGTCGGTGGCGCCGTTTATAATTGGGTGATATGCGGCGAGGCTACAAACTAGGCATCACGCTAGATCTACCGACTACAGGCTTCACCGACTTCACCTGGAGACGCGATATATGGATTTCACTACGTCACACTAATTTTTCGAAACAGAATCGGGTAAAATTTGGCACGCGGCTACCTCTTCGCAGATTTCTGCTAGACCAACCCACTCAGTACAGGGTGTTTTGCGATATGCCGAGAAAGACCGAGATATGCCGAGAAAAAAACTGCTACTGTCGCGTGGAGGTGAAGAAGAGGTCCGTCCATATGGAGCCGCTAGTAAAGCGCACTATGTATCGACCCCCAGAACATCGCTATTACAGCGACTAATCTTCCTGGTGTCAACAGGGTTGTAGCTGATTATTGGACGTCGGAGGCGATATCGCCTCGCGAGATATCGACCTCGCCGCCGCGGCATCGTCGAGCTTACCTTGCTCTAACTTCCTGACAGCGTTAGTTGTTGTTAGATCAAGACTTGGTTGGAGGGGATCATGATCCGCGAGATATCGACCTCGCCGCCGCGTCGTCGCCGGGACCCCCTAGGTCTGATTTCCCAACGGATCTAGTTGTTGTAGTCAGATCAAGACTAACCCTCAATCCCGTTCTTCTCTAAAAGCCAAGTCAGATGAGAAGCACATATCCAGGATTGTGCTGATAAAGAGTGTGGCAAGGCAGCTGATACCGTGAATGGTATCGACACCGGAAATGCCCGAAATGTCAACCAGCTGCTATTATTGTCGATTTCGGAGACGCCGAATGTCGACTGAAAGCTCTCGCTGGGAGTTCAAGACTTCTGTCTTGAAGCGCCTACATGGGACCTAGGAGAGATATGTATAGTATGCTCAATCAAGAATTCAACAACTCCTAAGATCGGTAGCATGATACGGACGAGCAGCTTCTGGTATGATGAGGCGAACGAGTTCAACATTCTCTCAATGGCCCCTGAAACGCTACCGACCGACGCAGCTAGAGCACCGTACTACAGCCTCACGCTAACTTGACGACTCCCCAACGACGAGGATAGGACGCTAGCGGCTTCCATATGGCAAATAATTTCCTCCTAGTCCAGTTCATATGCATTATCCTCTTTTGCACTGGCTTCCACCTAGAACACGTCAGACTAGAGCATAAGATGCACGAGAGGTTCTCCAAAGAGGGTCCAAAGATGCCTGTAGAGTCTCCACCTTAGGCTACAATACGAGCTACTCTGGGACTATAATGGCACTAACAACACGGATAGCCGACGCATACTAGCTGACCTCTCAGTAGTCAGCATAGTCTCTCGCATTAGCATCGCGCGCAGTAGGCATATCCCCCGTGGCTAGCTGAACTCTAACTTGTACTTAACACCCTGCTGGGACAGCATCCTAAGCCTCCTACACTAGAGAGTACAATCCAACCCTGAACCCCCAATGATTTTCTATGTCGGTGGCGATGATGAGTCGGGCGAGCTCAACAATGAGAGACTAAAGCTGGGAACTCGTCAACGCATACTATGTACCAGGTGTACAACTCTTTGGGCCAGGTCCGAAAGACCAATCATCTACCTCTTATTAGTCGCTTGTCCGTGATTCGTAGACCAAGGAAACTACCGATACATCACCTCCTGGTAACCACACCAAACATGGCTCGTTTCAGATCGAGCGAATGGCTCCCACGCGACTCTCTAATGCTATGTCGCTCGACCGCTCGTGCCGCTGAGCACTAGAAACGATTCCGGGGCCCATGCAGAAGAAGACTTGGATGATAGTAATGTCGCATGGGTGAGGTGGTGGCAAGACTCAGCTGGTGGCAATTATCGCGTCGAAGCTGCGAACTCATTCCAGTATAGTTCGTGTGCACTATATCTTCTGCGAGTCCCCACTCACTGGCAGTTCTCTCCTCACTACCTCTCTTTCTGCACACCGATTGCAAGTTCTGTTCCCCCCCCTAGGGTTTCTGGAACACATTATGGAGACGATATCGATCCTTCGCTACATGGCGGACTCAGCTTTGTCGAGCTGCCAATGGGGCACCCTCATTATGGTACTCATCGGAGTCTGTGTCGGAATGCAGTTGGGCAAGATGGTGTATAACGCTCACATTCATCCCTTGAGAACGATTCCCGGGCCCTGGCTGCCAGCTGCGACTACAGCATGGATCAGGTGGCAACGATGGCACGGTCGGTTATCTCTCCAAGCCGACGACCTGCTCACTCGCTATGGGTCCATTGTGCGAATCAGTCCGAACATGGTGCTCCTGAATGATCGAGAAGCAGTCGAGAAGATTTTCACGCGAAAGGATCTTGACACTTCCCCCAAGGCTATTCGGGCTCTGCGTGTGGGTGGACACGACTGGACTGTGACATATCCTGAGCATACTGTTGCCAGACAGCGTCGCCACCCGGTTATGATTGCGTCAACGACCAACAATCTCAAGATGTGGCATTCGACTTTTTCCAAGAATATTGGACATATGGTCAATGAATTGGGTCGATCCCAAGGCTCCAGGTCCGAAGATATTGTTCGCCATCTCCGCATCTGTACACTCAAGAACACAGAGCCTTTGATCGGAGGACCTGGTGTCGATCTCGATGCCGCTGACTTTCCTGATGTCGTTGGAGAATACAACTTTCTTGTGGTGTGGCGACTCTGTCTCCCAGAGTGGGCTTTCAGCTGGCTCCAGTACGGGCCGTTCGCTCACGCTCGGTTTCGGGTACAGTCCAGCGACAAGCTCTTCGACATGGGCGCAGCAGTCCAAGAACAAGCTCAAGCCTACGAGCTGCAGCAACCAGGGACAGCGGAAAAGAACTTCTATAGCCTCTGTACTGATGCAGATGCTAAGTATCCCGTGCAGGCATGGCCCAAAGATGAGCTCAGCGCCGAAATAGCAGGACAAATCTTGGCAGCAACAGAGACAACATCATCGGCACTCGCTTTCATCTACTACGAGCTGGCCAAGAACCCGCAGCTGCTTGAGCAATTGTACCAAGAGCTCGCCAACAATCCTGATAAAGATGATTTGGATCAACTGAAACTTCTTGATGCCTGCATTCAGGAAGGATTGCGCTTCCGACCCCCAGTGGCATTGACAGGAAGTCGTCTAGTGCCAGCAGGTGGTCTAGAGGTTCTTGGCCACTTCCTACCTCCAGGCACGGTAGTGACAACGCAGTCTCTGTCAATGAGCCGACAACAGCCTGATCTCTTTCCAAATGCGGATATGTACGACCCGACGCGATGGCTGGATCCAGAGACAAGGGCTGAGCGGCGGAAATATTTAGTGCCCTTTGGCGTTGGGGCACGAAGATGTCCTGGTGGTAATATGGCTCTGTATCAGATGAAGATGATACTCAACAGCACGCTGCTCGCGTTCGATATTAAGGTTGCACCAGAAACAACGCCTGACAAGATGGAGCCGTTCGAGGCGAACGGTTATCGGTCACGGCATGATCGGTGCGACTTGATTTTTAGTCCGCGGGTGTAATGGGTGGCTTTGGTAGAGTCAGAAAGATGAGCATAGGGAGCTTGGTCGTTACTTTGTTATGTTGTCAAGCTATGAAGCTGGAGGCGCAACGGTACCAATATCAATGAAGTGTCCTCCTTCGAAGAAAGTTATGTGCGTCCGAGTGCAATATCCGCGTGTGCTGCTCGTAGACTCTGTTGACCGTGACAGATCTGCCGAGGTACACCAGTGCCACTCAACTGATCCTAGCTCTGGTCAGACATGGAGATGGTGGAGAGAAGACGCCTTCTATTCTTCTATTCAAGAGAGCAGACCTGAAGCCATCGGGTGCGATAGAAGAAGGCTCGGCGCGGGCGTCACGGGCCGAGATTGGTCTCGTATCTGAAGAATCGGCTCCACTTATCTTGCACGTCCAGTGCTTAATTCATACAGGCAAAATTCTCGCCGAAAGCCTACTCAACAGCCTCAATTGAAGCCATTATTCGAGTCTGGTTAAAATATGCCACATTGCCGTGGAATGAGCAATGATCAATCTGGGCAATGCTGGGCATGAACCGTAGTCGGACTGGGACCATCCCTCTGACGCCTACGATGCCCGGGCTTACGGATATTATTGGTCTGATCATGTGGTGTGTACTATGTATCTGTAATAATCTGACTGATGCAGCTCGCTTCGTGTACGATGCGAAGGGATATCTCATGTTGCCCGACCTGCACAGACGACTCACCTCACGATCTCTCGATCGCTGCCAGATTGGCCATGTCCACATGGCAAACCAACTGCCTCCAGCGACCTTGCCGAGAGCTATCGGGATGTGCGAAGCCACGTGCATGTACAGCGTCTCGACGACACGCAAGGGCCACAGGTAGTTGTGCAAGCTTACCGACTGCGCCTTGACATATGCCTATTGTAGGAGGTAGGATATCCAGTTGCAGGGCTTCCCACAAAATCCACCAATCAACGACCACATACTACCTTACCTCATCGAACGGATTCGCGCCTAGTCGCAGCACGAAGCTTCGAGGCGCCCATATGCCAAGACTAAGCAGCGGTATGGTATGGTAGGTATGGTATGGTATGGTAGGGTGTTGGTGTTGGTATCGCAAGCTGCACGTCACCACGTGGCAGTCCCTCTGACCTGTGTGGACAGTACTTACTACAAATGACATGTACTATACGATGTTCCATAGTACATTGTACTTGTACCCTAAGCTTCTCCGGACAAAGTTGCGGATATGCCCGCCGAAGCGTTCGAGATCACACTCCATACCACTGGATCTCGTACAACATCATGGATGACAGACTACTGCGAACCATTGTATACCTGGTTACCTCGACGATCCTCACACCTCACGCTTCGGCGACAACTTGCACTCGACACTGCCGAACTGCGGCAGTTTACCCCGCATTGCCTGACAGTGAACAGTGCTTCGCTTCCGTAACACTCAACAGCGACCTCGTACAATGGTCCCCAATGAGGTAGTAATGATCAGGTAACAGCCCTTACCACCTGCACCCACGTGCCTCCTCGCAGACGCCGTACTGGACCGTCTTCACCAAGAGGCTTTTTGCCTTCAATGCTCTACCTCCGCATCCACGTCGATGTTGGTCCAGGTATACAACATCTCTAGCCTTCGAGGTCAGGACTGTGCAAAGCCCGATGCTATGCCTGTCTCTGCTCGAAGGACACACTCCTCAGCGACTGGGAAATCTATAAGAGAAGACTGCTCCAGCCGTTCGATCATGCACTCTCCAGACACGCACCCACTCCCGGACCAGGTCAGACACTCATCCAGACACCCACCATTCACACAAGAGGCCTCGGGGAGTCAAGACTTGCCATCATGAGGACCATATCGATGCGGACTATGCATTGGACTGCGGTGGCGCTCCTTGCGCTGACCAGACTGGCTGTTTCGTGGGAGCTGATCGCTCATCGCGGCGTATTCCACGACGAAGACGACTTCTTTTGCACCGCGGAGAACAGTGGCGACGCTATGCTCCATGCAATGGCCATGAAAGGTGTCTTTGGAGTGGAGGTGGACGTCCGAATGTCGAAGGATGGCGTGCTGCTAGCCTTCCACGATCCTGCAGTGAACGCGCTGACCGTGAAGGACAATCTTGGCGGACATATGAATTGGGTGAGTGTGGCACTGAAACATACGAAACCTCCGGCTGCGATCCCGCTCGACAGTCTCAATGCCGCAGACATCGTGGGCACGCCCATGAAGATTTATGGAAAGGGAGCTCAAATCGTCACCTCCACTGCCGCCTCCACGCCCAAGGTGCAAACACTGGACGCAGTATTGGACGTTCTCAAAGCAAGTAATCAACAGTTTACCATCATGCTGGATGTTCAAACCCCATTGATAGCTGATCGATGTGCCCAACTTATCAGGAGAAAGGGAATGCAGAGCCATGTCCATCTGAAGTTTTGGGCTTCCAGGGCGCTCTATGACCACCCTGGAGGCTACAAAGGAGCTAACACATGTTACGATTACGCTCGTGCTCATGGATGGAGTGGCGTCAAGATCATTCCCGAGGTCAACCAATTGCAACTCGCGAAAGGGACAGACAGGATCCATGCTTTTGGCGCCGATTTGACCGTTGGGCAATACCTGGACTGCTGGGCCAGTGCCCAGCATGATCACTCGGGCAATGGAGCTGCAATCATGGAGATAGTCAGTGCCATGTACGGAAATGGCCCAGATATTCATGCGGAGTCGGCGGCCAATCAAGCATTCGACTGGGCTGAGAGGAACCATCGAAGGAAGTCTGGGGTCGTTGTTTTGCCGGACGCCTGCACTTTCGCTACTGGCAGGGGAGGCGGACGTAGGTTTTGGAGGTCCTCGGGAGGAGTTGGCGGATTTCTCCAGGATCAAAGCCAAGTGACTCGCAGGAGGGAGTTCTGCGACAAGAGGGCAGATATGTGCGTTATAGACGTCATGGGAAGCTTCAAGACGTTCACCGCCAATGTCGACTACAATTACTACATTGCGAACCTCTGCTCACGTTAGCGGGATGGGCTTTTCACTGGCTTTTCCCAAAGTCTGGCAACTGGTGCTCGGCTTGATCGGCTCGGAGAAGGGAGACAAGAGGCATTTCAAACAATATCAAAGTCTTGGGCGGGGGCAGGTGCTGATGGGAGTGGTAGCTAATGAAATAACGAATCAATAAGAATGACACTGGGATAGCGAAGTGACCTTACCATGCTCCAAAAGTCTAGCGGTCAGAAGTGATGTAGTGAAACTGAAACACAACTGGATTTAGCCTAGAAAGCAGGAGCCGACCGCGCGAACCGCACTCTGTCCTCATCCCAGTGTCCTGCACTCCACCCTCCGATGGTCTAGCGCAACACATGCGCTACAGGGGTCAATCTGTATACGAATCATGGCATGCGTTCCTGCGGCACATGATGAGCGGACTTTTCGATCATGCACCTAGTGAGGAGAGTTCCACGTTGCATGGTAGGAGGTACTACGCATCTTCGTGATATATGTATCAGATCTATAGCGAGATCAACATGATTCCGGGCACATATCTATCCACCATCACGCATGCGTCGAGGCAAGCAAGAGTAGCCTATGAAACTTATGCAAAGTCTCGAATCTGCAAAATTCCAACGTGTCCAATTGGAACTTCATCTGCACCGCAGCTTCGACTCCAGACAGTACACGGCGTACCTCGGGCTCATCGGCGTCGAGGTATTTGAACAGGTAGCAAAATCCAATGTGCCACTGATACGCCTCGTGCGTGGGTCTGCGGAACCCAATGGTATCCGCCAAAACATCCCGCAGCCTTCGCAGTCGTTTCTCCTCATTCGGGCTTTGACATTCGACCTTCAGATGCATGCCGCCAGGATCTAACCCGATACCAGAAATTTGCAACATGTACGGAGGCGCCAGACCTTCGGCTTCCAGACGTGGCGCGAGCGGACTGAGTCGCTGGAGAAAGTCTTCGGTGCACTCGTCGAGTGGCTGCTGTTCCTTCCCAGGAGGCCACAGTCCAGGCTCGCGATTGTCTTCGTTGACGCCATCCAGGACGGTCATATGCCATGACCCAGGAGGCATCAAGTGCATCTTCTGGACGGGTCCCTCGAGGCGGCGCAGGGCATCTTGAACAGTATGCAGCCCCTGCCATAGCGGTGATTCTTCTTGGAGATGACAGATGACGGTGTTTCCAGGCCATGTCTGTATTTCGCCCGTTCGTGAAACCCTGGCCGGAACTCCAATGGGATCCGGTCTTCGTGTAGGAGGCATGGCTGGACTGGCTACTGCTGCCATTTTGGATGGAAAATCTTTGACTGATGAACTCTGTAAGTGGACAATACGAGTGGGGAATCAAAACTGAAAAGTCAACGAGGAGCTAGAACTTGGAAGAAGGTCATTATTCAGGCTAATGTGAGTGACTACAAGTCTTCTTAGCCCTACGTTCGTTCCAGACGCTGTATGAGCAAGGATCAACCATTCTTGCAGAGTGCAGACTCGCATTTGCAATGCGGCCCTGACCCTACCAGCAGTTCGTTGGTGCTGTACAGTGTACAACGAGTCAACGACAGCTCGCAGCAGTGCTCTATTAGCTTCGTTCCCACAAAGCCCCCGGAAAAAGCGCACGTGCTGGGAAGGATGAGCTGCATCTTCAACAACCTCAGCCATCCTGGCTACGGCTTTCGCGGGGCAAGCTTATCGAGTCATCGTCTGCCATCTGGATTATTCTAGCTAGTTATTAGCAACTCCAGTCTCCAGCAACAATGAAGCATGATGACAATAAATGATATTATAATAATAATGCCTTCATCGTAACAGGTCCGAAACGCTGCATCGCTTGCTTGCGGCGCAGCATAGATGAGGCCTGCTATTGCGGAGCCATGTGCGCTGTTTCTTCTTCATATCGTTGACGAGCTGCGAGATCTGTGATCTGTGCAGAGGCAGATGTAAGGAAGAGGGAGGGCATTTCCAGGTGAGATTGCTTAGTAAGCAGTCGAGCCCCGTCTTGGTTGGCGAACTACTCCCGTCTTACACCCCTTTTAACACAGAAGAGCGACTCTGCTAGAGGCAAGTTTGACAGTAGTATGTGCTTACCGAGACACGAAGAGCCAGACTAAGGACATGTACATGGAGACATCATCACTCTTTGACAGTAATTACATGCGCCAAGATGCCTCTGCAAGCGCGCCATCCGTTCACGCTGCCTATCTACGAAGATCGCCACTCTCGGCCAACAAGATAGCTGGCCAATGTGGATGAAAAGCCAGTGAAAAATAGTGTGACACTCATCCAGCGACCCACATTCGCATGATAGGGAGAAATTCAAGCCATGATGATTCCGCAGCCGATCCAAACGATTAGAAGTACCGTAGTGAATATATACCTCCTCCCACACGACATCACCTCGATTATTGATTGATACACATTGCTCACCATGAAAATCTCAGAATCATCCCCTCAGAAAGAGCCCAACAACCCCCGTTTCGCCAGCCAACTGCCCCTTCCCGACGAAGCAGAAGTCGAAATTCCCTACGATGTCGAGCTCGAGAGGCGTACGCTGCGCAAATTCGACTGCTATGTCCTCCCGCAGTTTATGATTATGGTGTTGATCGCCTATCTCGATCGCAGCAATATTGGTACAACCAGAACGGGGACAGAGAAGACTATCTCAGCGCTAACAAAAAACGCAAGGCAATGCGAGAGTTTTTGGGTTTGAAGAAGGTCTTCACTTGACTGGCCATCAGTGGGTCATCCCCCACCCATGTCACATATATCTACGAGAAGGAGGTTGGCTCGTAATAGTTTGACTCTCTCTGACTATCTTTCAGGTTCAACGACATCAGCACAGTATTCTACGCAACGTACGTCGTCTTCGAGGTCCCATGGGTAATGGCCGTGAAGCGTTACGGAGCCAACAGCGTGCTCGGCGTAGCACTCGTATCATGGTCAACAGTCACCTTGTGCACAGGGTTCGTGCAGAACTACGCACAATGCATTGTAGTTCGACTATTACTCGGAGCGGCCGAAGCAGGGTTGTTTCCCGCTCTGTCGTTTCTCATATCCACAATCTGGGATCGAGAAAAACAGGCGAAGAGAGTCAGTTTGCTCTATATGTCGAGTGCGGCGAGTGGCGCTATTGGGGGCCTGTTTGCGTACGGGATCCAATCGATGGGTCGTCAGAGAGGTCTTGATGCGTGGAGATGGCTCTTCGTGCGTACCTACCCATATCACCAGCTAATTTTTTTTTATCTTAGCCAAGACGCTTTTTCGTGGGCTAACGACGTGGAGCAGATTATTGAGGGTGCGATTAGCTTGTTTATCTGTACCTTGGTCTGGTTTACTCTGCCCAAGAACGCTGAAGAAGCGTGGTTCTTGAACGTCGCAGAAAGAGCTGTCATGCGAGCTCGCAAAGCGCGAAATGCGGTCTACGGAGGATCTGACGAGTTCGACTGGAAGTACGTGAAACAAGCTTGCACAGACCCCTTTGTGTACGCCTCCGCAGTTCTCTTATTCTGCTCCTCCATTCCTCTCTTCGGATTCGGAACTTTTCTCCCCACCATCATCAAAGGTCTCGGCTACGATGGTCTCGCGCCGAATTACCTCTCCATACCATGTTATGTACTCGCGGCGATTGCACTCATCACCTGGACGACGTTATCGGATCGACTCGGCAAACGAGCAGTATTCGCGTTTCTGGCACCTATACCATGTGTCATTGGCTATGCCATTGTGGTGGGCACATCATCCGCCTCTCTCGGCTTTTTCGCCATGTTTCTCTGCGCCGCGGGAATTTACCCCTACAACGCTCTGATTTTCACTTGGGTCTTGAACAATTTGAGTCCTGACTGGAAACGATCTGTTGGTGCTCCGCTGTTCGCTTCTTTGGCGAATCTCAGTGGCGTGGTCAGCAGTCAAATCTATCCCTCGAGTGACAGTCCGCGTTATTTGAAGGGCAATGCTATCTCGCTTGCTATGGAGGCTATTGCTTGTGGAGGAGTTCCTCTGGTGTGGTTACTGCTCAAGCGACGTGATCAGGAGAAGGAGCGAGTGTTGCAGGAAGGCAAGGTAGATAATGGCTATGGAGAAGAGGATCGGGGTTTGAAGTTTAGGTACGCATTGTAAATGTGACTTGCCATGTAGCCGAGTCTTCATCATCATCTGCTTCAGCCAAGAATATCTTGTCTATATACATATATACATATACATCATCTTTCTTCAGCCAAGTCAATCTTGTTCTATATCTGTACATATATACATGTATCCATCAACACAACAAAGCTACATGTAGTCAAAACCCCCACCACCACATCTAACAAAACCTTCACAAATAGAAGCAATTCAGTAAAAGTATAAGACCCCCAAAATAAGTGTTTTTATTTCGATGTTATGATTACAAAAGTTTCAAGTTCATAAAAGTCCCTCCAAAGGTAGGAAATATGTATATCTACTATAATGTATACTATAATAAGCCTATATAGCATAAGCTACGTACTACTTACTACCTTCTTCACTTACCTTAGTTCTATATATACCTACTATAATTTATCGTTGGTTTGAGTGTCTAGTATTTAGTATTTCAGGTACTACAGGTGAATGAGAAGAGATTTGTCTAAATATAAAGCCGAAAGTAGGAAGTGACGATCGAGGGTGCCAAGGTCGATGGACATCTGGAAAAATGGGTCATGCAAGATTTCGGGGGGTATCATTTCATTTCCACGCTATGACTATCGACAGGTTCTTTCTGCTCGCGATGTCGAGAGCGGTGGCTATGGTGGTGCGCGTCTCGCTCTCTTGATCGACTCCGATGTCGTGTCTTATCCCGCTCTCGACAGCGACAGCGACTGCGATTGCGATTGCGATGTCTACTCTCTTCGTCTCGTTCTCGACTGTGATGTCGTCGATGGTGATGATGATGATGATGATGATGATGCCAGTGCTTGCTTCTCCGCCTGGTAGTACCACTATTCGGGTCCTCTGCAAGTGAAGGCGTATCAAGACTGAACCCATCGAGACTATCCGCATCATCGACAACTTTCCTATGCCTTCTCTGATCTGCCTTCAACTCCTCGATCTCAGCTCTTTGCTCTCTCTGCCACTTCTCTTTATCCTTTTCACTTTGCTTCAATTGTCTCTGAGCATTCTGCATAGCAGCGAAAGGATCACTCGACATGATCTTCTTCATTTCTCTTTCTTTTCTTCTGGAATCTTCGTTGCCCCAGACATCCTTGCCTTTGAGTTCGGCCAGCATCATCTCGTTCCTGGAAGCAGTCTGATCTGCAGTCTTGTCTGCAGTCTTGCCCGCGATGGCAGCAGCATACCACGGTTGTTGCATCCCATTACAGTATCCTGCAGCATTACTGAATTTCAGCATAACAAGATCTTCCTCTCTCTTCCTCTTCTTCGCCTTCTCAGCTTCAGCTTCCGCATTCTTCTGGTTCTTTCGAATATCCTTCTCATCGGGCGCAGCGAATAATTGTATATGTCCTGCATGATCTTGCAGAGGAGCTTCGGCGTTTCGCTCTGCTCCCTTACTCACTTGACCTAGAAGGTCTCTGGCCTTCAAGCCAGCCTCACGATCTTGCCTTGCATAGCGGATATCGCGATCGGTGTCGTCTTCGCCATTTCGGCGTTTCCGTTTGCGATCTCGGGTGGAGTAGTCTTCATGCTCGTCATCTCTTCGACCATTGCGGTGATGGCGCTCCTCCTCATCTGGTCGGGACTCGGGCAGGGGAGGTACGGTTTCGCCTCGTAGTAGGGCGATCCGACGTGCAGCATCTTCCTCTTGCATGCGCTGCTCGGCAGCTTCTTGTCGGGCTTGGGCGTCGGCTTCATCTCTGCGCACACGGGAGATGTTGTCTTGGTTGTAGATGTTCCACGACTTCTTGCCCAGGAGATGGAGTGGCATTATTGCCGTGGGGCGGGAAGGCGCTGGTCGTCGATCGATCGGAGTGGCAGCTCTCGGTCGGCCAAAACTCGTTAGGCTCTTCGGTCGAGACGAGGTGGGCTGTAGACGCAGATTGAAGTCATCAGCGCGCCAAAGTCAGTCGCGAGTAGAGTGTGATGGAGAGATTTGCTGAGAGCGATAGACGCACAGGATCACGGGGTGTGGTGTATAGAGTGTGATCCTCAAACATGAAGTTCGATAGAGTACCGCTAGTGGTGGTTTGTGACAGCACTAGCAGGTTCCGTGGTGTTGACCTTGACCATATCGAGGCGTTGCAATTGGACGAGGCTAGAGCTAGAAGAGGCTTGTACCTCCAACCACCCGACATGTACTGTAGGACTTACCTATAGATGTAATTGTCCGACGACGCCTGTTCTGCAGCCTGGAGGTCACGCAGGACGTCAGTTCTACAAGTGCATTAGAGTGGAGGACTACAGGTAGTTCTACATGTACTGTACTGTACATGTACCTAAGCGGTTGGTTTGTATGCACTAAGGCAGTTCGAGTGCTGTAGTTCTACTTCTAATGCACGGTGCAAGCTCCCCTAGAACTAGATCTATTCTACTCCGTACCTTGGTTGCACTCCACTCCACTCCACTCCTCCAAATCACATCCTCTACTATCCTGCTCATTACATTTACCTGTAGGCTGTAGAACTATGTATTATTATTCACCTGCTCCTGCGATCGTGGGACCTCCTACTTATTTTACGGCTAGCCACGGACCGAAATAGTTCTCCCTTAGTTCTACGCCTAGCTAAGGTACGGTGCCTATTATTCTCCAGTAGGACTACAGTACCCTGTTCAACCTTGCGGTGTATGCGCCCATCTGCATCATTATGGCATTGTGCTTGTGGCTGCTGAATTCGGCCTGCGCATGTGCTACACTACATGTATGTACCCACCTCTCACGTATGACCGACATCTCCTCCTCCTCCCAGAGGCAGTACTCCTGTTCCATCCTGTTCCATCCTTCCCACCACTCTCGTCGTGTCCAGCTCTGCCACAGCCCCAAGTTGCCTTCGAGACATATTCTCTCTTGCTCTCCCACCTACCTTACCTACCCAGAACACCCACTCCAATCTACCCGCGCCTCGACTCGTCGATACTCTCACAGCACGCGCGAGTCGCTGCCCACCATGCCCGTATACTTGCTGCATGGCTTCAAATGGCCCCGCCCGTTGATACGCATTCACATTATCCTCCAGAACCTCGACGATGCCGCTGCAGAGTGGCTCGTGTCGCCCGGCACCACCGAGTGCATGCTGGACAATTTCCATGCCCTCTATCCCGACCAGATGCAGCACCTGCCCAACCTCCGCTTTGTCGAGCAGTTCGATCCCGCCGACGAGTCGACCGAGAGCAATGCCCCCAGCCAGCCCTTCGCCTATGTGGCAGACGTGTGTCAAGAGGTGAAGCTGGGCATCAACATAGACGAGTTCAGAGGCAAAGTGGTCACGGGCAACCAGTGGTCAGCTCTCATGGAGCTCCGCGACAAGATTGCCCCAGAAGAGAAACCGGGCTGGTTTGTGGTCGTGTGCGGTGATGAGGAGCGCTGGGCCCCACCGACCATTGAGACTCTGCAAGAAGCCGCACAACACAATGGCGCGTCGAGGACCACCAGTGAAGCCGAGAGCTCGCAGTATAGTCACCGCCCCAGCGACGACGTCCCTGTATGTCATGTCACCAACACCACTACTACTACTATCCTTACCACTACCCTGAGATGGCAAAGCTGACGTGAAGTGACCCGGCAGAAGCGACATGATGATGAGCCAAGAGGCTTCAAGAAGCTGTTTGGCGGCTTCTCCCGGAAGAAGAGGTGAGTTGCGCATTACTCATGTCATTGGCAACTGCTGTACACTCGTCGGTGCTGATGTCCAACAGTCAAGCCTCTTTAAGGCCAAGCCGGCCTCCGACATCATCGAAGCAACAGCATCCGCCTCTCCCGTCGCCACCACGAACTGCAAACCAGGCTCCACAGTTGCCAGTAAGTCGTCGAGCACCTCAACGGCTGCCATCTTCCACGGTCATAACGAACCATGACTTAGTTGCTGAGAGGCATGGGAACTCCCGCACAATGAAATCTGCTTCCACTCCACTGCGTCCACCCCCAATTGGCGCCGTTGAGCTGTCTGTGGTGCCGCCCACACGTGCCGGAGATGACAGTTGTGGATCAAGGTCTATCTCACCCATCGAGGAGGAGCCCTGGTCCACTCCAGGTACCGAGTACTCTTCTGACTCGCGATTCCGACGTCGCTCAGACACTGCAGTGTGGACATCCCGAAGCGCCAGTCAAGGACAGTTCCACAGAGCAAGCTGCCAGATCGATCGGCTTGGCGGTGTTAGTCCCGTGTCTGCACGAAGCCTCAGTCCGTTATCACGACTGCAGGGCCTTGCCGAAACCTCATATGACAGCTCAGCACCTTCACCATACATACCAACCATCTTGCCGGAAAGACAGAACAGTGCTCGGAAACGACGAAACCCGCACCATAGCGCTCCTCTATCTTATGGACCTCCACTGACCGAAATCGAGGTGGCTGAAAAGGATGAAGAAGAAAGAGACTACGAAGTCATCACCATGGCACCAAGACTCTCCACGCTGGTGGTAGCAGGCCACGGTTCCAGGATACAGCGACTGAGCGTGTCACCGATCAAGGACAGGACGAGTCCGGACACGTACAGGCCCAAGGGGCCTCGCTTTCCCGTCAACCCGAGTCCCCAATCCTGCAGAAGCTCATATGTGGCGAACCCTGTATTTGGCCAGAAGATCAATCAGTTCGATCTGGTGGCGAACAGCATCGAGAATGCACTTGTTGCCATGCGGTGATCTGAGCACGCCGCCTTCACTTGATACGTGGACCCTGTACTCGTTGGAGTACACGGCCCACGTGCCGAAGACCCTTGGCTCCTGGATTTGACGTAAGAATCGCCTGCGACAGAATCAGCAGAAAGTACGGGACAGTACAAACAGAGAGCTTTGGAAACCTAGGATGAGTGGAATATGTGTCTGGTGCTGCAGCCGACTCCGCTGGGCGTGCCAGCGAACCGCAATTGCTTTGTTGCATTCCTACTTTAAAGCAAGCCCTTGCTCTCTGCGCCACGTCTACGCCACGTCGATGTGGCAGGCGATGGCCATGTTTAAAGTCAAGTTGTTGTCGCTCTGCAAAAGACGTGGACTTCGGGAAGTCATAATAGTACTAATTCTAGCTTTTGCAATATATGCCCGCTCAGAAAGGAGAGGTTGTGATGTGCACATCGCGATTGATGCCACAGACGAAGAAGACATGACCGAATGATGTGTCAAATCAAGAGGTCCGGTGGTGTTCAAGGACAGTTTTCACCCGTGTTGGAAAGAACAGGCTTGGAACGTGGTTCTATTCTTTTAAAGTTGTTTTTGTCAGGAGGACATAGCTTTGTCACTGTAGGAATACGCGTTTCTCGTTGACCTGTTGAATGCAGTTGAGCCGGATCTCAGATCGTGATATATACAGTACCTACCTTGGCTATTCATAATCGAACATTGATGTGCAAGTCCAGCAAATTCGAAGTTCAATTTCCTTTCCCCAGGAGTCTCAATCATACCTACCTACCCTTGTATATGGTATTTACAATCTCAATACGCATCCACTACTAGGTATACTATAGTTCCGAGACGTCTGAAGAAGCCGATGATGACGATGATGATGATGATGTTTTGTAATGTAAACATCTGCTACCTCCTAGTAGGTACAAATAGAAAAGTACTTGTTATTATATATAAGGTACTCGCAATAAGAGCATCGGCATCGGTTTCGCTCGTATCGTAGAACTCGTATCGTATCGTTAGCGGTAAGGGTGAGGTGAGGTGAGACGACGTGATGGAAGTACTACTGTACCTAGGTATTTGGTACTTTACTCTGCAATAACTTGAAGTGTTGTTGTAGTGCTGTCTCTCGCTCTATATCTGTCTCTCTTTCACTTACCTTCTCTTCCGGCTATTTGATTAATTCTGAGATCGTAGGTAAAATATATATACATAGGTATACATATACATATACATGCACATACATTAGAGGATGTAAGGTTCTAGTACTAGAATGATTATAATAATAATAAGGTACATGTAACGATGAAGAAAAATCAGAAGTTAGAAGAAGATAAATGATGACGTAGAATCACAGAAGACAAAACAAACTCACTTGGAACCTTTGCGAGGTGAAATCATCGTACTACTGTAGGTACCTTGGCCAGGTGCTCTCAGGTAAGATTGGGGCTGAGTTGAGTTTCTACGTACCGTGGTCTTATATGAAGTCTTGGCACATGCCAGAACAGCCTCCGAGAACGCGTGTGAGAGGGAGATGGAAGATGGAGATGAGGATGGGGAAGGGAGACGAGAATAGTACATGATGTAATAAAAGAGGGGATATTTGTGATAGATGGTTTGGAGGAGATTGTGATAGGGTGTTTCTATAGGCATGCCTACCTAGTTCTCTTGGGCTCGGGGTTGAAACGAACTTCTTCCCTCAAGGCAGCTGCGAAAAAGCCTTGGCCGCTTTCTCGTGGTGATAATAAAGGTGCTGAACTGCTGCTGCTGCTGAGGCTGTACTTACCTTCCAGTCGCGAATACTTTTCTCTGTTAGCAAGAAAATATACTTGTGCTTTCGTCGGGGAATGGAACTTCGCGGCTCAGGTACACAGCTGGAGACAATGTCTGAAGAACCGATCGATTCCACCCACAACAAGACTAATCGCAACGACTCGACCCTGGAATCCTCAAAGCAGGAGACTACACAAGACTCTCCGGTCAAGACCGAGAAGGGTGCCCGGAAAGTCCTGCTGAAGAAAGCAAACGCTGCGGAGAAGATGGCCAACGCGCAAAGCCCTGCACAGAAAGAAGCGGCCAAGGAGTCCCAAATGCACGAGACGTTCCACGACGCTAGCACCACCAGATCTGCAGGCGATGCTCCCATAGACGAGAGTGTCGCAAAAGAGGCTGGACAACAGACGCATGATCACACTGCGGTCCGTAGCAGCACCAGTCTGTCCGGCGAGAACGAAACGTCGGAGAAAACGGAGCCAGCCATGCAGGATTTGTTCCCTGGTGATGAACTGATTCCCGATGCTGTCATGGTCTATGACCAGAAGCGTACGATCCGAGCACCCGCTCAAGACATATTCCCATGGTTATTGCAATTGGGCAGGCGTCGCGGTGGCTGGTATCTGCCAAATCGTGTGGAAGGTATCCTGCCCGCTACGTGGAGGCCTTCGAGGACGATTGAGCCCAAATGGCAGAGGCTCACACCAGGAGAACGGATTGCAGACTACGGCTTCACTCGAAATGACTATTTCGTTGTGGACAGAGTGATTGAGCCACACACGATTGTGCTTCGATCCAAGCGGCAAGGGTCTCAGTTCACCTGGGCGCTTCTTTTGCGTGAGCTCCACGAGAATCATGAAGATCCAGAGCCTGCCACAGTCGTCCACCTCAGGTTTCGCGGCGAGCTCAAGGCGGAAGGACTCAGGCGTCGCATCATCGTCAAAAGCGGCGAACTCTTGGACAAAGCGAGCGCGGCACCAATGCTTGCTGGTTTAGCGGAGCGGTGCGAGCAGCCTGGCCAACTCGAAACAGGTGACTCGGAGAAACCGGCTAGACGTTCCTTCGCTGGCTTGAGTTCGCGGTCGAGGGGCGTTCGTCCGGACTCTTCTGAACCTGCCAAAGATGAGAGCAAAGCAAAAAGACGATCCTTCGCTGGCTTGAGCTCATTCTCTCGAAACACTCCCAAAGGAGAGACTGCACCTTCCAAAGTGGAGACAGAAGTGCCCAAAGAGGAGACTGAGCCGCCGCGCGAAACGGTGACACAGACGTGAAGTCGCATTCGAGACGCCGTGAACAATCACTTGTCGACTCCTTACCTTGTGGCTGGCTCATCGTGAAGGAGCAAATGCGGTCATCTCCGCCGAGACTCTCCTGCTCGTTTTGTTGTTGCTCTTCTCCAACTGCTGCTTTCTGAGCTATACCCATTTTCGCACCTTCTTGCAGACATTTGACGGCGTTGTGAGGGATTGAATTCGAGGGTGGTCAGGTTGCCATTGTTGGCGGCATAGCTAATTGTGCGTTTTGTCCGCAGAGAGGGACACGGGTCGGGCGTCTGGTGTGGTTGCGGTGGTGGCACGCATTGTCTCGAGCAACATGGGACAGATCGAGGTATCGTTCGTAGATCTGACAAATGGTGTTCAGTTCACGTCTCAGCCTTGGATGCGAAGAAGAGTGTCCGTGTCTGTCCGTTGAGTGCAAGTGCATCGTCGAGGGGGTTCCAACTTCCCACCTTTTCTTGGTCTGCATTCAGCAACCGACATGCCGACCTGCCGACATGTTTGCGATGGACGACGCCCCGGCAACGTGTACCATGTCACGCGGCTCATAGCATCCAACTTCAACAGTCTCTGGAGTCCGGACGACCTTGTGGTCTGACGTAGGTGAGTACATGTATAATACAGTACCTTACGCTCCTCCAGCCCTGACTCCTGTCCTGTGAAGAGGCCAGGCGTTGTGAGTGCCCGAGTGGTCACTGGTCAGGCACCAGGCACCCTGTCCAGATCGGTGAGGTGGCCAGATAGGTGGCCTGCCCTGCCCTGCCACCTGCCACCGGCTAAGGTACAGTATCTGCCACCGTGGCACGTTTCCATCGGATCGACAGGACAACAACGCCTCATCTCACGCGAGCAGCCGCCGATATCGATAGAACTATCGATATCGATACGACTCTATCATCTCTGTGCATGCACCAGACGACCGGTAGGCGACTAGTGCTAATGCGGCCACTCGTGATCTAAATGAAGCAGCAACGACTGCACAGAGATTACGATTTGGCTACTTTTGGCTCACCGTCCGTGGCATGCAGCTCCATACCTGACAGTTGTGATGCAGCAGACTAGAGCAGCCAGGTACCTCCTCGGACTGGCAGTATGTATCAGCTCAGCCCAGTTTTCCGCCCTTCCTAGGAGGTGCATGTCTGTATGTACGGAGGAGCCTAGGTCCAAGGTACAGGAGGTACAGGTCAGAGACCGAGTGCACTACAGTACTACCATACTAGGTACTACTACAGACAGGCTGGCGTCGTGGAGGCTTGGGAATGGGCCGTCAGGGGCTGTGTGTCGGCCCTCGAGATGACGCAATGTCGACCAGGCGTTTGCGCGTGCAGGTGGGTTGTTACATAGTACATGCCGGAAAGTAGGTCAGTAAACAAACGGTCGATGTGATGAACGGACGGGTGGAGGAGAGGAGAGGTCCATACAGTAGAAGAGAGAGTGTTGATACCTTATGAATGGAGGTTGGACGGTCAACAACAGCTCCCCTCCCCGTCGTCCCTCGTCCCTCTTCTCCAGATTACCGCCATTACTCATTACTGCTCTCTGCTCTGCCACCAGCCCACCACCTCTGTTCTACATATAGTACACTACAGTACACTACAGTCCATACTGCTGTCAAAGCTGCATAGACGGCGGAAGGTGAGACGTCGGGCAGGGTCGCCGTGGTCCAACGACTACTCGTGCTGTGGAGACGCCGGGCTAGCGCGATAGTCACGAGTGTGCGTGGCATTTTCGGATCAAAGCTTCGAACAACAAATCCAGGGTCGAGCAAGCAAGCGAGCGAGTGAGCGGCAGCGTGTGCCTGTGCCTGTGCCTGACCTGTGCCTCGCTTCCTTCCTCCTCCATCGTCGCGACGCGCCTGCGACTGCGACTCTGCCACCGCCCATCACCACTACTGCCCAGCGCACGCGTCCTCGACTGCCACGTTGCCCTCCTTCCTAGACTGTCGCCTACCTACGCACGACCGACTGCCACACCCGCACCCTTCTTCTCGTCCGCACCCTCATCGTCGCCAACATCCACCGCCGCGACTCGGCACCCGGTGTTTCGACCATCTCATCACATCCGCCGTCCATGACGCGTGGTGTTTTGATCTTTTCGCATTCCACGGCAACAACCTAAACCGCTCCGGAATCGAACAACAAGGACATCCTTATTGTGCTCCGACTGTGCGCGCACCCTCATGTCCGACGACGACGCTCGATAGCCTCAGCCTGTCCCTGGTTGTTTGCGCCTGGCGCTCATCACAAACCCACACTGCACGCGCCCTCACGGATCAGCTATCCGCCCCCTCTCCCAGCCGAATATTGCTGCCTTGCTATCGTCCAGGCACCGCCGTGTTGGACCAGTGACGCCAGGCAGTAGGAACGTGACCGAGTAGCTCCCACCGTCAACAACGCGCCCCCGCTTGGCGTACAAGCTCAGATACCACACACGCCACCTTTGGCGCGATACGTCGTGGTGCGCCTGCGATACTCACGTCCGCATCACGTCGGACGCACCAGCAATGGAGTTGGAATACTCACCTCGTCATTCTCCGGGAGGCTCAATGCACATGCTCTCCCCTCCGCATCCGAGAAGCCCACAGTTCGACGGCTTCACGACCATTCGCCAGATCCGCCGCTCTTTATCGCGTTCCCCTTCGAAGCCGTCGAGATTCGCCCTATCAACGAAAGGCACAGGAACCTCACCAAATGCGCCCATGTCTCCTGCGCCGCGATCGCCGTCTGGTCTCAGTCGCGTGTATAGTGCAGATCAGAATCAGCTCGAGTCGCGAAGCAAATCGACAGGTCAGCGTAGTGGAGTAGCACGGACGAGATCGCGCAAGACATCACCCAACAGTCCTCTGCGTCGTGCACTCAGTGACAACGCCAATCAAGGCAACGCAACATCACGATACCCGACGCGTCGGACGTCTGCTGAGCACGACCAAGAAAACATGGATTGCTCGGAAGATTCTGTGAAGGCTGCGCAAGACTCGCGGTCTGTCGATGCCATCAAACTCGACTTCTCCAAACCAGGCCCCGAAAAGTTCTTACATTCTGTGCTACGAGAACATGCGTCACCTATGAAGTCGAGTCCACTCAAACGAAGCGATGGTGTCATGAACCTGGAAGCTGCGAGCTTGGGAAGTCCTCGCAGCAGCAAGCGTAGGAGCTTACACAGCGCTTCGAGCATAGACTTCAACATATTCGAGCAGAGCTTTGACGGCGCTCAGTGCGAGCCTGCGGTATCACCTGACGAAGACAAGGAGAAGGAAAACGCGCCGACTTTCACCTGGAACATGGCTCCACCACCCAGCTCACCACAAAGGCGGCCATTCAGTCTACGGAAAACTACGTTGTCTCAGCGCGCTGGTTCTGGCCGAAAGAACCTGTTCGCAGATTCTATGCGCGATTCGGTGATGAGTCCCTCACTCACTCGTGCTCGATCAAGATTCTCATTGGACGGCGCACTGCCTTTGCGCAGTCCGGACATGGACTCGGCGTTTAGGAGGAGCACAGCAAGCGATCCTTCAGTCTTGTTTCCACCGCCTACACAACAGAAACAACTTCAGTTAGCGCCCAAGCCTCATCCGCTGTCTCACGCGTTGACACCTTCGTCTTCCACATCGAGCGTATCGGATGATGGCACTACACCAATTGGAGAACCACCTGTGGCACCCCTGGGCGCCCTAGCTGAGAAGCCATCAGGGGCACCAAGACTTTGCCCTGGATTCTCCAAGTCGCTGCCTCTCGGTGCGCTACGCCCGAACCTGGCGGCTGGCTCTCAGGGCGATTCTCATGCTACACCCGCTGGATACAAGATGGCGAAGCCATTGCCACAAGCGTTCATGTCAACAGGGCTGATCTCGAAACGACACCGTAACATGGATGGCGGCCCTGCTACACTCTTTCAGAGTACCAATATGCCGGACACACCTTCCAAGAAGCAGCCACTGCTCCACTTTGGTGGCACTCCGGCTCCCTCCGCATTGGGTAAGCTGGCGCATCCAATGCATGAGTTTGGAAGTCCGAGCACACCCTTCAATGGCAGAGTCTCGAAGATTTCTCCACAGTCGTTTGGCAAAGGCGTCAACATATTCGGATCCAGGACAAATCAAGCTCAGCTCACCAGAAGGAGCTCCTTCATCAGCATTGATGGCGACGAGCCTAATGACTCACCCACTGGGCATCTGGATAGCCATGCCATTGCCGACGATCTGCCACCCACACCCACCAAATCCACGACGACGATGCCCAGGCCTCAATCTAAGGGAAAGAGCAATAGTCTGCGAAGCAGCTTGTTTGGGAGGAGAACATCTCTGGGTCCGGATACGTTTGCCTCACCTGCTGACTGTGAGCACTCGCCGACCGCAGACGACGAAAGTAAGTTCATGCATGCTGATTTTACGCCTTGCTTTCGGCGCGAGAAGGGCCCGGATTGCGCTGCTGTCGACGACTCGCCAATGCCTTTCATCACCTTGACAGCCAGTGTGTCACCTTCACCGCGATTATTTCGAAGTCAGTCGGAGCATGAACCGCGACGACTGGCTTCCCCCTCACCACTTGCGAAACGATCATTGCGTTCTGAGCCGTTGTTGGATGCAAGTGGAAGCACACATACTAAGCCTATAGCAGCGCCAAGTCCTGTGGCGATCAAGCAGAGCGCAAGCAAGCACTCTCCACAGACCCCGCACGAGTCCTTCACTCCACCAGACCCAAGTTGTCTCTCGATTTCTGTCGAGAATCGCGCATCTCTCCCATTCAATAGCTGCAGCTTTCCACCAGCCACCCCGACAGGGCCTCGCGGCGATTCGTTCGCATTCAGTCTTGGTCAAAGCAATGCCACCACCGGATACTTCCAGAACGATGTCGACACTTCGCTCACTTCACGCTTCGGACAAGTCACATTGTTTGGCAATGGTGAATTCTCGCAGGTGTATAAGGTCGAGAAGCCTCTTTTGGATCGGCCAGGGACGCAGCCCAAATCCAGCCCGGGACGCATCGTATACGCTGTCAAAAAGGCTCGGAAACCTTATACTGGGGTGAAAGACCGGCAACGAAAGATGCAAGAAGTTGTCCTCTTGAAGGCCATGCAAGGCCATGAGCACATCGTGCAGTTGGTCGATCACTGGGAGTCTAAGAATCACCTTTACATCCAGACCGAGTACTGCGAGAACGGGAATCTCAAGGACTTCTTGACTCAAACAGGGTGCAAGGGACGATTGGACGATTTCAGGATCTGGAAAATCTTGCTGGAGTTGTCACAAGGCCTGAAGTCGATTCATGACCAGAACTTCATCCATCTTGACCTGAAGCCTGCCAACATCTTCATTGATTGGGAGGGGCTTCTGAAGATTGGTGATTTCGGTATGGCGAGTACCTGGCCAGCTCCCGCTGGCCTCGATGGTGAAGGTGATCGCGAGTACATCGGACCTGAAGTTCTTTCGGGCCGCTTTGACAAGCCCGCCGACATCTTCTCGCTCGGTATGATCATGCTTGAGATTGCCGGTAACATCGTGCTTCCTGACAACGGCGCGTCCTGGCAACGCCTTCGCGCTGGTGACCTCAGTGATCTGCCGAGCTTGACCTGGAGTTCCGATAGCAGTCTGAGCCGAGATGAATCGGGCGATCCCATCGAGCTATTGAATGGTCAGTCCAACGAGTCGCTCTGTACATCCCATCAAGGCGATGATGATCTCAGCTTCTTGCGTCCGACGCCTCCCAAGCACCAACACCAGCGCCATCACGATCTCGATAGCGCCCCGCAATTCATGGTCGATCCGACCGACAGTGAGGCTCTGGAGACGATGGTTCAATGGATGATCAATCCGGATCCCGATCAACGTCCGGGTATTGACCAGCTCTTGTGCGCTCACGGCGTGCTGTGGGTCGAGCAACGTCGTCGCGCAGGCGCTACGGTGTATGAGGGCGCGTGGGGGCCAGCTGACGATGTTCTCAATCACGGACAAGAAGAGGATATCGAGATGATGGATATTTGAACGGCATCCTGAGACCCTCTGCTCGGTTGTTGTGGTCTCACTGCACGAGCATCCCTTACTGCACGGTCTCCAGTCGTTGCACCCTTACTTGGGAGTCATTGCGGATCATGCTTTATCGACATCATCTCACGAAAACAGCCGGACGGACGCGGAACGGGAGAGCAGCACGGGGAGAAAGTTTACAAGGCACATAGGCGCATTGAACGCCATCTATGGTAAGACAACGGATGAAGAGAAATGATGGGAAGAAAAGAGATCACGGCCGACTTACTACTGAACATGTAAATCGTAACGAACTAACGAGTGAGCATTTTGCTGGGGGCAGGAGAACGCGGACAGCGTCAAGCATAGGTCCTAGCGATGTTTTCGATCTCTGCAAAGGTGCTAGCTACGATGACCGCTTGGGTTTTACACGACAGTGTCTTGGAATTGCTCGGGAAATGGAGTGCTACCTTAGCATAGGTTACAGCATTTATATTTAGAAGCGCAAGGCTACTACTAGAGACTACAGCTGGCAAGAGTGGAGTGGCATTATGCTTGATTCTCTCTTTCTCTCTCTCTATCTCTCTCTCCGTGTCTCTATCTGTGGGTGTGTTTACGTTGCACCCGTGTGTTGACAAAACTATTGTGGATCCAGTCGGTCGCAGCCTATATCCCTTGCGTTGTTTGCAGTAACGTTGCTCTGCAGGAGATAGATCCCGTCTCATGTACATGTACCTTGAGGTAAGGTAGGTATGTAAGATTTGTTGTTTGGATCTCATAGTATGCTGTACTCGTGCCTTGGACCTTAGCAAATGCTGTTTTCATTACCATATTACCTCATATACATAAGGTATCGGAGAAGGATAGTTCTATAATGTACACATGTACCTACCCCTACTATAGGTACTATACCGTGTGTTCTGGTCTAGTTTAGGTAGGGTAGGGTAGGTACTAGAGGTACTATAGGTATAGGGTATAGGTAGGTACCTTAGGTAGGTCTTACTGATTGATGATTGAGGAGAGAAAGGTGTGCTGTCTCGTTCTCCGCCTCCCTCTCCCTCTCTCTCTCTCTCTCTCCCTCTCTCTGTCTCCCCATGAATTCATGTCACGAGAAGTCCGACGACGACGTGGCACCGCTCACGGCACTGTGCGGGACCATGCTGGGCTGTGTAGTAGATTTTTTTTTAGTTTTGCGGGCGGGGGGCAAGGTACAGCAGCGCTTTTTGTCTCGTTCTCGTGAAAAAAAGAAAATCCTTTTCGTAGTGCTACCTTGTCCTTAAGGTATTCTAGTAGGTAGTTCTCGTTTCCATCATGTGAGGAGGAGCCAGCCGTAGGTACATACGCGGGCCAGAAGAAGAGAAGTCAGGTACCTTACGGTACAGGTTAGGTATAGTTGTTCTATACAGTCGGACGGGAGAACTAAACTACAAGCATCTCCATGCATGCGTGTGGCGCTGACCTCGTCTAGGCAGTGGGCAGTGTCCGAGAGTAGGTAGAACTATGTGGAATCATTCATAAGAACTTGAAGGTTCACCGTAGAATCGTCGTTGTCGGCAGCTGACCCGGCGAGAGGAGAAGTTGGTACCTGTAGTTCTAATTCGAGTTGCTGGTCGCTGGCAAGCCTGGCATGATGGCATGATATTGTGATGGCATGATGGCATATGGATGGCATGGACGCCACTGACTACATGCACACATGCCTCTGAGCCACGCTATGCCGTGTTGGCACATGCAGCCCGGCATATTATTGGGTTCTGCTTGCTTGCTTACTTGCCTTGCTTGCTGGCTTCCTTGCTGTTGTCGTTGTCGCTGTTGGCCTTTTTGACGTGTCGCACTCACATCCACACCCGTCGTCTGTTTCCCATCCCCACCTCTGTGCACCTTCTACATCGACTTCGTGCTATCTGAGCCAACACTTGTCCCTCAAGGCCTTCATCCCTCCCCCTCTCTTCTCTGCCTGAGGGTCTAGATCTGTTAGTCCAGAACGCATCGCCCGACAGCCGCAAATAGCCCGACGCGAGCGAGGGACATCCGCACGGGTTGGAACAACGAACCTGGAAGCTCGTCGCATACAGTATCGCTGCATACAACATTCGGAGAGTCCTTCTGCCGTAAGACGCAACCCGACGAGCTGATTGCGAGCACCCACCCGTCCAGCGAAGACCGTCCGCGCGAAAGTACCGCCAAATTCCAAGACGAACACCTCTATACCTGCCTAGTTGGCGAGATGGACTCGCTGTGACGCACGACACCGTCACCGCGGAAAATGATGAGATGCTCGCCACATTCACTCTGCAGCTCTGAAATTGGAACAGTAAGCCACCGGCATAATGGCGAGCAAAGAGAGTAAGGGCACCTTTCGCTCCGTGAGTGGACAGACAGAGACGGCGGAGCCAGGAAACGGTGAAGCAAATGGCCATGCTGGCAGTACGCGCGAGATTTCGACGTCAAGGAAGTCGTCCAGCACACAATTGAGGCAATCGACACACTCCTCGTCTTCCGGATCGTCTGTACCGACGCTGAGGAAGTCCGCGTCAACGAATCTGACACCGCTTGCAGCATCGCCTGCGCCTGGAGCCAGCCCGCGAACATCGAGAAACGCTTCCCCCATACGCCAGGATAAGCCACCAATACCTTCGAGTGCCTTATCGACACAGCCATCTGCTGCAGCAATCCAACGAGCATTGTCGGCATCAAGTGTGCCGCACCTGCAACAGAAGGGTTCTGGAGTAAGCGAGGCTGTGTCGAAGTTGCCAGGCCGAGTACCGAAATCTATAACTCCTTTGGCAGAGACCACACCTCAGTGGCCTATGTCACCAAACCTCAAGTCGCCGCCTCCATCTGGCCCCAATTCGAGGCGTGGCTCTGCCGTTGCAGCGCAAAAGAGGCCGGATCCGTCAGTAATGCCGAGCATCCAGGTGATAAGCTCTACACCACAGAGCCACGCTCCTGAGATTGGACCCACTCGAAGCACGAGTGCTGAAAGTCAACGGCCCGATGTACAGCTTCAAGCGCCACCATCAGCCAAAGCTTCGACCCGAGGTGCGAGTGGGAAGTCGACACTTGAGACTGTGCAAGAAAACATCGGGGATACACACGATCCTCGTCCAGCAGCTATGCCAGCAGCTGTAGACCTCAAACCACTTACCAAGCTGAGTGGCGACGATCCCAAAAGATCCCCCACGAGGACAGACCATGATACTCTCAGCCAGCTTGGCGAGAGCGGCAGCGAAAGCGCTGGTAACAAGAGTGACTCGAACAAGCGCGGACGCCGACAGTCCACTGGGGCCAGTTCACAAGCAGCTCAAAGTCAGCCACCTGCGGCCAAAAAAGCCAATACCCAGCAAAAACCAAGTCACTCAATCGGCCCCACTGCCAAGGAACGACAAGCGGCTGGCAAACAAAATATGACTGTGGAAACAGAGACTGTGCAATCCATTCCACAGTCGCAGCTTGCTACTGCGAATGATCGCTCGAATCAGCGCAATGAGAACAGCGGCACTGTCAAACTGAAACCCAGCAACGAGACCATCAGGCCCAAAAAGGAGCGCAAGAAGGCTGCACCGAAGACGAGAAGCGTCAATCAAGGGACAGGTATGTATCTCAGCGCTCATGTTATTCTTCTGCGCCTACATCACATTGTGTTGCTGTA
The DNA here is from genome assembly GCA_000504405.2 of Mycosphaerella sp. Ston1. Lineage (NCBI taxonomy): Eukaryota > Fungi > Ascomycota > Dothideomycetes > Mycosphaerellales > Mycosphaerellaceae > Mycosphaerella > Mycosphaerella sp. Ston1. Next base: position 6,785 of record AWYF02000410.1, on the reverse strand, counting down.
CTTACCCCACGCGCCAATTGACATTGCTTTCTCCCGCCTTCTCTCCCTCTCTCTTTCTTCCTTGCGAGGTTTTATTTCGCAGCATGCCCGAGCATTGTCCCGACATTTTCTGACAGTTTTGTGCGCAAAGCCACGTCCAAAGCCGATCTCTTCGAGGCGCGAGTGGCGAATGCCGTAGACGAAGCGAACACTTCCGACTCCGACGAGACATTTGTTTACGAATCGAATCCTCCGGAGCAGCCGCGACGTCAACGACATCATTCGAGAACACCAAGCGTCACCTCGTCGCATAGCATGGCTGATCAGCAACGGGGACTGATCAGAGGATACAATGATCCTTTCGATGGCCCTAGGGTCGGTGGAAAGCGAAGTATGAAATTCTCCACTAATCCGACGAACCCATATGGCCTTGATAGCCCCGACAGCAATAATGGCACAGTGCGTGTGCACACTCCGAAGCATATTGGCAAGTTTGGCAGGAGCGGAAACCAGTCATCGTCCCATGACCATGATTCGCCTTTCACGCAAGCGTCGAAGCTCCGCAACAATCACCTTGTACAAGACCGCTCGAGACCGCCATCGCCAAGAAGTCCCCAAAACATGCAATTCCGCCCGAGTAGCTTCTTTTCCAGCAATAAGAAGCAAGAACAGCCTTACGACTTTGACGCTGGGCAGACTGCCGATGATGAGCGCACTCCATTGATGGGCCACGGTACAGTACGAACGCCCAGACGATCTCATTATCATCCTCATCGATTCAGCAATAGCATGACTCACTCGATGGAGAATTACTATACCGAGGAGGAAGAGCCACGAGGCTGCTTCGGCGTCAAGAAGTGGGGAGGATGTCTTCTGACCACACTTGTGCTGATCCTGGTGGTCATCTCTGCCCTTGGCTTTGTGTTTGCATCTAATAGGCCCCTCATGGATGTCAAGGTACATAAGATCCACAACGTGCTGGCGAGTGAGACGGAATTAATGCTCGACCTCCTGGTCGGCGCTGTCAATCCGAACACACTTGGTATCTCTGTCAGCGACCTGGACGTTAGTATATTCGCCCGCAGCAAGCACGTCACGAAGCCCAACAGAACTGAACCTGAGAACTCTGTCATCAAACGCCAGATGCGCCATGGACGACGCGCAACTGGTTCTGACGGCCATCCAACCAGCCCTATTCAAGACCCAGATGGCCACTGGCACGCCCCTGGCGACAAGGATCCCAAAGACGATCCCGAAATCGATGCTCGGACGCTGAAGCTTGGCGAGGTGTACCACTTCGATCAAGCGCTAGTGTTCGATGCATCTCCGCTCAAACAGCATGAACATGTCTCCTCGGGACAGTTGCGCTTAACAAAGCCCGGAAACAGGACAGAGTCGCGCGGCAGCGCCCACTGGGAGGAGATCATCTTGTATCCCTTCGAGCTCATCGTCCGAGGCACGATCAAGTATCAGCTGCCCATCTCTTCCCGCCTGCAGAGCGTAGCCATCGAAGCCAAAACCATTGTGCACCCCGAGGAGGACCTCGACAAGCACGGCAACATGAAGACTGTCCCGGTCGACCACTCTGAAGATTGGCAATGGATCGAAAAGCCTGGCATCAACTACGATGACAACAAAGATGAGTCTGAGACTGGCGCAGGGTTCGTTGAAGAGGTGGAATAGAACAAAGATAGTTGTCGCACATTGGCAGCCACTGTCCATGGTGCATATGCTTGCGTGTTCCTTTGATGAGCGTTGAAGCGAGTGAACGACATGTCATCTGATGATATTATTGGTATCCAAGGGCAAATTTTGAAAAGCTTTGGCATCTTATGACCGAGCGAGGCGTCCCACAGGCAGATGCAGGATGGAGAAGGAACTTCGGAAAGCATATCCACGAGGCGCAACGCCAGGTTTCCTAGCAAGAGCGTATCAAACGTACTTTACGCACCTTTCGAGGGTATGTCCCTATGTATTGGGTAGACGAATGAAAGAAGACTCCAATCGTACTCCGTACATTGGCCTCCGCCTGACATGATATTCGTGCCTACATGTACCAAGCTCAGAGAGTCATGCTGCAAGCTGCAGCTCGCCGCTCCTGCCTTCGCTCCCGTTCCCGCAGAGCCTCTTAGTGTCACACGCTGTATAAATGTATTTGTATACCAACGTGAACCTCGCTCCACTTCATCACTCAGCGACCACAGCATTGACGCGACAGTAGGTAGACAGCACACGGCGCGCTCGTCATTTCGAGGAATTCGATTTCTATTCCTACCCGCGCCCCCGCGTCACCCGCGCGACCTCATCTCACCTCACCTCACCTCACCTGTTGCGCCGGAGCCAGTCAGTTGCGCGGGGCATCTTCCTCCCTCTCCGTCACGAACTGCACGACCAGCCAGCCATGCGATAATCCATCTGCACGTGCGCCATAGCCGTCGCCATCATCATCATCACCATGAATCACGAACTCACTTTGGCCATTTCTCCTTCCCATTTCTCCAAAGACACGCCAACTCTCGGTAAGAATGGCATCGGCGGCGTTGCAATACTCCCACCCGTGGGCAGGACTTCGGTAGAGCGCATCAATCTCGAGCCCATCTACGCACAACTCAAGGCAGCCTTGGGTGAGTCGTGGAACGAGTACAAGGCGGCCCTCAGCACGTTTGTCCAGGGCGGCCTCAATCAGGCAGAGCTATCATGGGTGCTTCAGCCACTCCTCACTCCGGTGCCGATCATGATCGCAGGTGCGGATCCGACCAAAGCGCCTGCGTCGACTTTACATCTCCACAACCAGCTGCTCACGGCCATATACTCGAATACCTTGCGCGATGCTCCCGCGACAGAAGTTGCGCCATGGGTTGTCGCAACCGACAAACCGTCCAGTACTGCTAAGAACTCTGGTACGGGTGGTGGTGCAAATGACAAGGCGGAGGAGAGGCTGAAGAGGGAGATCATGAATTTCCATCCACGCGACAGGCAGAGGATCAAAGCATTAAAGGAAGAAGCCCCACAATCGCCTCGGCAGAATGTATTGCGGCAGATGATTGAATACGGGCACGAGCTGGCTGCAAAGCCGCCTGGCACTGGGAGCGGGCAGAACGACGCGCAGGCTGCGACACCTGGTCTGGCGAGAAATAACTTCGACATCGAGATCCAACGACGATACGCGCAGCCCCTTGCGAGCGAGCAGCTGGAATTCCCGAGCCTGAACGACCTTCAAAGTAAAATTGAGCCTATATGCTACGAGCGGGGTCTGACGGGTGGCGTACAACAAGGCACGCAACAGGCCTGCGCAGAGCTTCTCGAGCAGGCAGCCGAAGTACACATCAAAGAAATGTTGAGCAACTTTCTGACACATGCGCGAAGCAATGCCGTGGGTCGAGAAGGTGTGCAAACTCATAAATTCAAGCGCCAGCTTCGAAAAGAGGAAGACGACGCCGAGAGGGGAGTGCTTCAGAGGAATTCTGGCGGCATGTTACCTGTTGAAATGCAAATGCAAGCTTCCAGACAACCACTGAAGATGGCAGACATGCGTCTCAATCTTGGCCTGTCAGACACTTTCTTGAAGCAAGATCCTTTTCTCCAAGAGCGGATTCAGTTGAAGCATTATCCAGTCATGAGCCCGCCTACTAAATTTGGCCCCAATGGTTTCTCGGGACGTGTCGCCAATGGGGTCCGGGGATCCGGGGGCGGAGGCTCTAACCATGGTGATGCTATGGACCTTGATGACTTTGACTATGGCATGTACAAGGGGGTGGGAAAGAGCGATCACGACAATGTTATGGGTGCTTTGGACGATTGTTTACTGGCGCCTGGCTAGAATCCAGGCTTCAAAGCTGAACAGTCGACCACTGATTACCCGGCGAATCACCATAGAGGATCACTATTGGAGCACTACAGGACTGGAATGCACTCATCTCGCATTGCTGGAATGGCCGCTGAAGCGTGTGAAAGGAGGAGAGGTGCAACGTTTGCGCATCCTGGAAGGAGTACGGCATATGCTTCGGCACCAGTCGGAACAAAGCGGCCCGAGAGATCGAAGGCGAGCCAAAAGTCCGCCGCGGAGGGTGAACCCGAGCCTACTGAGCTCGCAGGCGTGGCTTTTGCCACTACGCAAAGTGCGAGTTTCATCGGTCCGACTCCGAAAGCAGGCAGAGCTGTGAAAGATGACATCAACCCTCGTGATCGTAGTAGAGGCATTGGGACCAGCGTGGTCGCTGCTCTCAGTCGGGAGGAATACCAGCAACATGATCGGCGAGAGGCTGAAGCTGCTACTCAGAATGGTAAGGTGGAGACTGGGAAAAGGAAGCGAGAACATCCTCCGAAGGTCGATGCTGCTACCTCTGATCAGGCCGAAGTGGCTCCAGGGCGTAAGAATTCCAAACGGATGAAGCTGTCGGAACGAATGGTGGTACTGTCTGGTGAGGAAGACTCCGAGGTGAGTGCCAAGCCCGAGGACCAAGTCCGCAACTCCGCAGGCTCGCCGACGCCGCAGATGAAGAAGCGAGCACGACCAGCTGATGACGATGTCGCGATGTCTGGGGATGAATTACCCATGAAGAAGAGACGTGGACGACCTACAAAGAGTGCTATTGCTGCCCCGGCGGTCATTCACGGCAAGCCGAAGGGAGAGTCTGGCATGAAGCTGTCGCCTGAACCAAAATTTCCGCGCAATCCATACGCTGTTCTTGTCCAACGCGCTCCTAACAGCTTAGTACATGCGCCAGTATCTCAATGTATTCCTGACAGCTCAGCTATGGCCAAAGGGTCTCCAGTGGCGAATGCAAATCCTGTCAGGCCACAAACGGCTGGCAAGAAACCACGCAAAGCTTTACCTCCGCTGCCATTAACACGGACACCTCAACGGCCTAGCACTCCTTTGCCGCACTCTCGTGGGGAAGCTGCAATTTCACACACAGCAGGTGATACTGTGTCACCACGAGTGACAAATCGAAGCAACGAGAGTATTGTATGCCCCTTCCCGGACTTAGGCATCTCAAGAATGTGCACCAAGATTACTCATGGTCCCAAGCGGGCCAGGAGTATGCAGGATCACATCCGCAGAGTGCACCCGGAGCACTTTGTTCCTGGGATGCCGGCAAGTGAGAATAACATCCAGCGCTTGTTCAGCGACGCCCTTGCTAATTCTGCCGTCGCAAAAGTGGTCCACCGGATGGAGACAGAGCAACTGAGTGAGAGAGGCAGTCCTTCGGGATCAAAAGATAGCCAACAACGTACTTCTGCGCTGCAACAGCTTCCAGCGGCAACTTATGACTGCGTTGATCGTCTGTTCGTCTCCAGCATTGGAAGCAGCTACTCAAATTCATTGAAAGATCATCTCCTCGATTCGCAGAGAAGCTTTGAGCGACGAACAGCTGGTCCGATAGCTCCGCCTTCGATTCCACAACCGCAGACATCGCCATCAATCTCGCAGAACATGCCTCCAAGACGAGCAAGCCTAGCTGGCAGCCCCAGTATGGCATATCAACCAGCTCCTCCTCAAACGAGAAAAGACAGCCATCTCAGCAGGCCTAGTGTTGCCCTCGTGCAGCGCTCAGAGCAGCAAACGGCTTTGCCGTCGCCATCACGAGCACAAATGTCACCAAGCATGGTGCCACCCTTGACGCCTCATCAATTCGCGCAGATCCAAAGATTGATGCCGACTAGCCCATATACATCCGGATCCGTGCCACCGGCTGCTTTGATGATGAACAGACGGACGGTGAATCACAGCTTTCCGCCTTATCATGCCGGCCAGGCTCAGATACCGCAGCTGAGACCGCTCTGGGACCCCGGTCATGTAATGGACACCCATCAGCAGGGCTGCCGCTGCGAAAAATGCACACCAGGCATGGCTTCGCACCCTTAGAATGGCGTTGGCGATAGCAAGGCTTCTGAATGGCCAGGCTTGTCTGAGTGTGTAATAGCACCACAATGGTAGCTGGACTGAGGAGCAGGCATTATAGGGAGCAACGTGAAGCCAGGACACACTTCCACGCCATTGAGACTGCGGCATGTAGAGTTCTATTGTTCGTCAGATGCCCTTTATCATGCTCAATGTCGCCTCTATTCAAGTGACATATTCAACGGCGAAGTCGGTAACACCTGTAGTCGGTAGCATGGTCCGAGTGAACTTCTCGTTAATCGAAGCAGGTCGAATTGGCTCGCCTCGTTGCCCCGAGAAAAGCTAGCCTGGTCCGCTCTACATGTACTGACCCACTAGCCTTACCTTCTTCACGGGAAAACATGTTACGGACAGTTGTATGTCGCGACAGAGGCCGCTACCAGCCCTGCATCTGAAATCGGAGTGTAACCATCGACATAAGTAGTCAACGCCCGAGAATTGCCGAGAACCTCACTCACTCCACCCGCTGCCCCAAATATGATGGCAACAGAGCAGACAGCAGCCTCTTCACAAGAATAAGAATCCCGACATCGAGAGCACACCGACGAATATAATCTGTACGTCTTGAGTGAAGCTAATAGCCAAGGCCCAGAGTGCGTGGGGCGACCTGACAACCTTCACGCTGCCGAAAACTATGTACCTAGCTCCATGTGCTATTTATTGTACTGTAAAAGGTTCCGAGCTGATGCTCCCTGCCACTTGCATCAATAAAGCATCCATCCCAAGTCCATGCTGCACGAATTGCCCTCCGCCCGCCTAATTTTCATAATAAAAAACTCCTTTTTGGGCCTCTCCCAGGCGGGTGAGTCGCGTCTCGAATACCACCATATTATTATACGCCAGCCACAAAGTAATTAATACTACTACTCAGCCGCACATTCCTCGTCGAAGCAAATGCTGC
>KZ104960.1:0-38150 GCA_000504405.2 Mycosphaerella sp. Ston1 | reverse complement strand
CCCTGCACTAAGGATGACACATGCAAACAAAGTGAGCAAAACAATTTTTTATGATCTTCGTCGTGGTGGATCTGAAAATTTTGGCCTATTGACTTTGTGAAAAGTTTTGTCCCAGCCGAGGCTCGAACCTTGGTCTTGGCATGCATTTCTGGTTCATCACCACAACAAGTCTTCAATAAATGGACAACTCAGCAGTGCTTTTTGAATTGCAGTAATACAGAACAAGATGGAAAGCTTGAGCGCCACAGAGGCAGGGCGCAAGTACGATTATGTCCATTTTTTTGCACTAGCACCACTGTTAGTCGTCTGGTCTAGATGGATGCTCCAGTGTGCTGGAGGACTTCACTTGACGCAGAAACAGAAGCACCGGGGTTCAGGTGCACGGGACTGACCTACTAGTAGGAGAGAAGGATGGATTCAAGCCATGTCAGCGCCTGACGCTTTCTCGTTGGACTCACGAGATGCACGATGTTGACTCAGTCACCTGAGATGGGTGCTCGACCGGAGTTGCTCCAACGAAATGCAGACGCTTGGTCTGTCTCGCAAATCTGTGGGGATACTCCGTAGTTCACTGATGTCAAGAAGCTGCATACATGTATACTGGTGTGGTTAATTCACTTCGCGTGCCCATGACGAGCAGTAATGCCCAGAGCACCGCATGGAAGGATCAACCTGCCAGACGTCGCTTGCCACGATCTCGAACAACGAGTGTCACCTACCTTTCCTTGTCACTTCAAGCGCCTCTTCACGTGCATGCTTAACAATGCTTCTCGTCTGAGAACAGACATCAAATTATCGGATCAGAATACAGTATCAAACTTAGCACCATGTCTTACGATGGCCACTCTGAGGACTTCGATTCACTTGTCGACTTCCTGAACACGCGCCTCGATGTTCACCCCACTGGAGCCATTGGACCAGCACGCGAAAGCCCATTACAGTGCTACCTTCCAACTCATAACTCATACAAAGGCCGATCGACTCGAATGTACAGCACTGCACATGGCTGTATGGAAGCCGCATCGCCTCGGGGAGTCCAGCGTGTTCAGGAAAGTAACTTGGGTCGCAGAGCCATCGTGTTCGATCGTGACATTATCAATACCTGGAGACTACCAACCATTACCACTGCATATCAGGTATTCTTCTGGGAGCAAGCCTTCCAACGGGCGCTAGCGCAAGAGACGGTATTTGTCGTCATTGAAGCCTTTCTCGAGCAAGAAGGTGCCAAAGTTCGTAAGTGATGCATATGACTATGGGCAGTTCAAAGCTTGAGAGCTTCACCCTCATATGGATAGTGTTGTTGACCACTCCCAGTCAATTATGATGAAGCCGCCCTCCTTACTCGATTCAACGACCATCTGAAAAGCCTCACAACGCACACAATCACGATTACGATGTCGAGCATCGTGCAAGACATGATGGAAGAATGCAGCGTCTATAAAGACAATGTTGGCGAGGCCATAGCTTGGGACTTACCAAACATGGCTGAGAATGTGGCTGATTTTGTCCTGTCACGAGAATGCTGGCAATTCGGAGAAGGTCGCTTGCCAACGGTAGAGGTCACTTTCGAGGTGCCGAGAACGCGGCGATATCACAGCTCTAGCGATACCATCAGACTGCATTGTCACTACTTCTGGTTTCCGCCAGTAGTCACCTTCCACGACCTCGAGAATGTGACTTCTGAACACGGAAAGTTTGTACTCACGCCATCCATCGGCACCCAAAGACCATTCACCTGCATGTCGAATGTAAGCATTAGCTACTTTGTCGGGCAGAAAGAAACTTGGCTTCAATAGGATGAGTGCCACAAATGTTTCCAAGGACGAATCCCCGATGTTTTTGCTTCGCAGGCTGGTGCTAGACGACTGGATGTCTATACTATGCCACTGGAGCTCGTTGCCATCATCGTCAAGTCATACCCAGGTAGTGTCAAGTACGAGACGACCATCCGATGCGAAATTCCAATCACCGTAAGGCGTAGGCCAGATGATTGTACTAGTCTTCCAGCATTCGACCAGCTGCCTTCACCTACGAAGCGATTTCTGCACAAAGTGTCGTATGAGCACCTTCGTGCACCATGGACCAATGTGGAGGTGTGCATGATGCCAGAGATATCCCTCGATGTGAACTTTGGCTCAACGCACATCAATCGTCGAGGAGAGCTTGCATCTGATTCCGAGGACGGAAGCCCAATGAAGAGCCCCGAGGCGGTAGACGTAACCTTGTCTCCCTCAAAGTCGCCACTATTCAACAGGCGTCCACTCACTTCTGCCTCAAAGTCGACTCTGCTCTCCGAGAGATCTACCATATCTCCATCTGGGCACGATGAACATGGTAGCAGACGATCGGAGTCCATAGACTCTATGCTGGGATCAGTAGTGAGGCTTCCGGAACGAAGTCATGACTCACGGTCATTGTCCACAGCTACAGCCCCAAAAGGCCGTGCAGAAAATATAAGTCGGCACCAGAAGCGTGAAGAGCATACCGCTGGTATCACGGATCCAGTCATGACACCACAGAAGAAGCAGTTGGCTGCATACATCGATAATGTTCTGATGCAGAAGTTCAGCACATCAGCTGCAGCGGATGAGAATCACTCGGCTCAGTATCGCGAGGAACGAATCGACGATAGTAATGGGGAGGAGGATGATTTCGAGAAGACCGAGACACAGAAAGCTGCTATGCACGTCGATTCAAGTACTCCATCAAAGTCAAGATAGACCTCGCTCACAGAACGCACGTGAAATTCAGATCGGGGAACAGTGATCGGGTGTTGGACATCCAGACGTTCAATTCGGTTGCTGTCCTCTGCAGGCGATCCGATCAATTCACATATTTCTCCTTATACCATCTCACTTTCACACCATGTCGTGACTGATCGACTGAGCTGAAGTCAACTCATCAAAGGAAGATGGCAAGATGGTCCTCGAAGCTAGAATAGTTCGCCCAACATCACAGGCTTTCTGGTTAGTCGGTACTTCCTTACTTATCTTAGGTATGTACTAGGTATGATGTGTATATATTTATCTACTTCGTTTCTTACGAGATGGGCATATCCATGGCTGGTAAGCTGTGTGTGATTCACGGGGAAAGAGCGCATATCGTGGATTTCGATGCTGTGTGTGAACTGTTTTTGTTCTTCGGGGGTTATAAGGCTTGGCCGAGGGCTCTGTTTGGTTTTAAGAGTCAAGGGCTGGGGGAGGGGAGTGATCATAATGGAATGAAACCCTTGATTTCGAGGAAGAACCATATAACATTCGATTGTCGTGGACCGTCTTCCTCACTGCACGGCCTGGGTTTACAGAACGTCTTCCCCCCCACGCCTTGAACGCCATCGCTATGCCATCACAGTACCCATTTTCCAAGGTCTCTACTTTTTGCACTCTTTCCTCGCGCCCTTCTTCTTGTTCTTCTTGCTCTTACTATTCCCATCTCCCCCCTTGCCACCTCTACTAGCCAACTTCCCTCCCAACCTCGTCTTCTGATACTGTCGAACAATGCCCTCCACACTCCCAATGTCGTGCTTCGGCTGTCGCATGTAATACAGCTTCGCCCTCCTCGCTCTCTTCTCCTTCCTCTGCACAATTTCTATCCCTTCCACGTTGGGTGAATAGATTTTAAACCACATTTCCACTCCCACTCTTGTCAAGTGATTCCGTAGTAGAATGGCGGTGTCTATGGGACTGTTTCGTTGTCGAATGTTGATGCAGACTCCAGAGAAGTCATCGCCGCTCTTGAGGCGGACCAGAAGGATGTCGCCCGGGTTGACGTGTTCGGGATTTTTTGGCGAGAAAAGACGCGTTCGGGCGCCTGAAGGGTCGAGGAGGGTCAATTGGTCCGCGCAGACCTGGGCGATGGGGTCTTTACAGAGCTTGAGGGTTGATCGTGGAGGGGGAATGGTGGGTATTCTGCGGAGGCCTTCATCGAAGCCTATACATGGAGAGAGATCGAGCTGTTAGACGTCTGGATTGATACTGATATGAGAGACAGAGAGAGAGAGTGGTTGCTTGACATACGGTTCTGTTTGATCGTGACGGACGGTCTGAAACCTTTGGAGGGAGGTGGAAAGGCAGACTTGGGCATGAGCGACGGATACACCTTATGCCGCCGCTTCTGGGGAGCGTCTTCGTCCATGGAAGACATCGCGTATGTTCTCCTGCTGCTGCTGCCGCTGCATCGTTGGCGTTCGGCTCGACACTGTCGCAGCGCCTGTTTAAAGCCCGCCAGAGGGCGAGCCGTATGTATTGAGGCGGACATGTTAGTGGTATGTGTGGGTGTGTGTGTTTAGCTCTTAATCCTCCATAAGGTACCCAATGGAGGCTGGCTGGCTTCTGTCTTCACTTCGCAGCGGATAGCCGTCTTGGCATTCCCGCGGCATCTCCGTTTGGCTCTATCAAATGCTGCCGAATCTGATGACCACACCATCGGCTCCACTCCACTTTCTCGAGGACATTGTTGATCTTGCGGGACAGCAGCAGCAATCCCTTCACATCTTCCCTCCAACAATGGCCACTGGGACGGCTTGCGCAGCTGCTTCAAGAGTAATCTCAAACACCATACGAGGTGGAGCACGAGATTGCACATCCTTGTCCGTCTGTAGATGGCAGTCGACATCATCCCGCGCCTTGCGAACACAGACATCTTCCATTTCTACTACTTCTCTCTCTTCCTCCAGTAGGATATGCTCCTCGGCACGAATATCACATAGCGCCACTTCACGGGAATTCCGACCAGCACCTCGGAAACATGTCATATCACCTTCCCGACGGACTTTCGCTTCATCTACGATCCAACGCCATGGAGACATCACACCTCCGAAGCCTGGGGAAGAGCGCAAGGTGACTTTCGTTGACAAAGAAGGGCGGGACTGGACATTTGAGGTGGCAGATGGGGACAATCTGCTGGATATTGCTCAGGCCAATGATCTAGAAATGGAGGGTGCCTGTGGAGGGAGCTGTGCTTGCAGTACGTGTCATATCATTGTGGCTGATGATGCCATGTACGATAAGATGGTATGTGTAGATGATGATGCTGTGCTGAAAGTGAGCAGGCTGTCACAAAAAGGCAACGTGCTGACTATATACACAGGAGGAACCTTCAGATGATGAGAACGACATGCTGGATCTCGCTTTTGGCCTGACAGAAACGAGTAGACTGGGGTGTCAAGTTGTAATGACCAAGGAGCTGGACGGGCTAGTCGTCAAGCTACCCTCAATGACGAGAAATCTGCAGGCCTCGGACTTTGCAGAGAAGAAGTAGAGACTGGCATGTACTAATCACGAAATTCCTGTATAAATGCAGCGCGAAAAAAGCATAGCGTGGATTGCAGGGCAGAAGTTGTATAGTGTAACAATATCAACGACTGTACGGCCGAACGCGGCGGCGATGAGGCGAATGGTCTATCCTAGCCCAAGCACGATTCCCACGAAAAATTGGCGACATTTGTTCGCTTCTCAACCTCAATTCAACCTTGATACTGTTCCGTGCTACAAAAGATTGATTCTAATATTGCCTGCCAAGATCAGAATCGACTGCGGATTGGTTCTGTGATTTTACAAAACTCCCCGTCCTCCTGAGTCTTGGGCCCAGTATAAGAAAGTGGCAATCGTAAAACCTAGGTTGCACAAGCAAAAACTGGACCGCGATCTGCTTGCGGGTGTTACAGAACCAAAAACGATTTCGAACGTTCATGTCAAGTCTTCAAGACCAGAAAGTCGATCACTCCAATATGAGGCCATATTTGTCTGATCTCGCGGTTCATTGTGAGCTGCATACCACTCGCCTTTTTTGTGTCCAATTTGGAACAGAGCTAAACTTATGGTTGCCACATCCTATGCGCAGCAGATGAGGCGGCCGAGCCTAAGAGTGTGTCCCGTAGGCGAGAGATGTTCAATAACAACAGAGACTTGCTCGACGTCTCACCACCAAGGAAAAGACGCTGGAATTATGTAGGTAGACATTGCGATGTTGCCTTACAAGGGCTCCGGAAGTTGAAGGTTGCCGCCGCACACTGTTTCTGTTTCTGGACGCTCGGTGTTTGCGAGTTCTGCAGAGAGATTTGAGATGGCCTCATGGGCAATCTTTTGACTAGGCTCTCTACTATTAACATCACTCGATCTAGTCTCGCATACCTGCTTTCTCTGCTAGAAGCGGTGTCACCAGCCCTTGTCGGGAGCTTTGAAATTGGTCGTGCCCAACGTGAACAATGCCGAGCGCTGTGCTAGGTTTTGCAGGTCGTTCTTTTGGGGTTTGTAAGATATACGCTGTACCGTGTACATTTTGTAAGCGGGGAAAGTAGCGTGAGAGGGAGAGAGAAAAAGCAAGGACGTGGTGAAGTTGGACAATCGGATGGGAGAAAACCTTCCGTTGACGGATGTTGACCACGGCACTCACGGCAGGCTTCAAGGACAGGAAAAGGAGTATTCGGTAAATATTCCTCTTGCAGAGACGAGGAAAGGAGAGTGAGGACGGGGAGGGCAGTGCTCATGGTAGGCCGAGCGAGCAGACCATGTCGAATGATTGATTAGCAGAGTGGACGGTTTCGATCGAACGGAAAAAGGGTGCGCTTGAGCTCTCAACCGTGAATGCAGATATTGGAGAGATGCCAATCACCAGGCTTCTGCCCTATGTGAGATTATCGACTCCGCTATCATCGCCTGAGCTCGAGGATGGGTAAGACAAGACGCAGATAATGATTCTCTTGCCCTGAGCTGAAGGGAGGAAAATCATCGTTCCCATCGAATCTCTGGTGTAACATCATTTGGGACATGTCTGCTTCTGTGAGCAAGCGGCAGCGGACCGATATTGTACATACTCGTCAACCTCATTCGATCGTCACCTCCTCTTCGCCAGTTCTCTATTCAGGAGGAGCATCTCCAGCCGGTCGTGAGGCTAGAACCTGCTCGGGTCCTTGTGCGCTCGCGGCATCACCACCCGTAGCACCTCCGCGACCACCTCGTCTCCCTGCGTTTGCCTCAGCGGCAGCATCCTTATCGCTGTTAATCTTCTCCACAATCTTCTCGATATCTTCTGAAGGCAGCATCTCCACCGTCTTGCCCGGTGCCATGATGGCAATCTCAATGTTCTTTGCTCCCGTCTGTACGACCTCCAGCAGGGACTTGATGGTCAGCTCGATAGTCTCAGCTCGTGTCATGTTGTCCTTGTGATTGCGCTCGAGGAACTCGCGGACAGTCTTTGAGGAGCGACCGATGGCATTTGCTTTCCTACACATTCAATCAGTATCTCCATTTCCTGATCGGTCCGCGACTGCATGGACTTACCACGCGCTGTAGATTCCAGAAGGCTCTGTCTGGTACAGTCTTGCATCCTTGCTGCCCGGGTCGAAGCCAACAATGAGTGTGCTGATACCGAATGGTCTCACACCTCCCGACTGTGTGTATCGCTGCTGCACACCCGCCACATATTTCGTAATGTACTCAATGGTAACAGGGTCTTCGACCGTCAGACGATGTGACTGAGCCTCCAGCCGCGCTTTGTCGACCAGAATTCGGGCGTCTGCGTTCAGTCCCGCGAAGGCTAAGCAGACATGGCTATCGACCATGGAGATTTTGGAAGGCGTGATACGGGTGTCCTGTAGTTTGAGGGCCGACTTCTTCTCGCAGCCCATGACGACGACCTGGTCATCTTTGGCACTGCCCTTGACAGCAACGGCGCAGGTTCCTCGCTTGACGGCCTCGAGGGCGTATTCCACCTGGAAGACGTGTCCATCGGGGGAGAAGACCGACAGCGCACGGTCGTAGCCGGAAGCCATGTTGGGTGATGGTGGTCAATGGTATGTTGTGGTGAGGTATTCGTTCAGACGGAGACGTGAGTGGTGGTGGCGGTGGTGGTGCAGAGTGTATTGTAGAGTAGAGTAGAGTAGGTAGAGTAAGGTAGTGAGCTCCAGGCGACTGCCCAAACGCGTCCAAGTCGAGCTCTCTCGTCTCTCGGCAACTTCCCGAAAGCTTCACTGGCCCATCAAGAGTGTGGAGGCGAATTCCATTGTTGCTTCTTGTCCAACCTTCTCCGCCCTCTCTCCACTGACAATCTCCCGCCACCAAGATGGGGCCCGTGAATCGATGTCTGCCCGCTCTCAGGCGCATCCGAGTCGCCAACAGAGCATTCCAGCAGCCAGCACACCTCCGTCCAGCATATCAAGCCTCGTCCATTCGATGTTATGCCCAGGCCACGACGACCGCTTCCAATGCCGAGCACGACCCTCCCGAGTCACGATCTGGCGTCAGCAGCACCAAGAAGATCAAGTACACCACCGACTCGTACCCGCAAATCAAACGCGATCCCCGCTTCAAGGAGATCAATGCAGACGATGTCAAGTTCTTCAGGGATGTGCTGGGCGCGGACAATGCTATTATCGATGGTGTCACTCAGGACGCAACGAGTGATCTGGAAGGCTACAATGCAGACTGGATGAGAAAGTACAGAGGCAAGACGAAGCTCGTGGTCAAGCCAGGATCCACCAAAGAAGTCAGCAAGATTCTCAAGTACTGCAACGACAATTTGATCGCTGTGAATCCTCAAGGTGGCAATACTGGACTGGTGGGAGGCTCGGTCCCCGTGTTCGACGAGATCATCATCAACCTGGCTCGCATGAACAGGATTCGCGAGTTCGATGAGGTGTCTGGTATCCTTGTCGCCGATGCTGGTGTTGTGCTCGAAGCTGCAGACAACCACCTTGCTGAGCATGGGCATATTTTCCCTCTAGATCTTGGTGCGAAAGGAACCTGCCAACTAGGAGGTAACATTGCAACGAACGCGGGAGGTCTTCGTCTGCTGCGGTATGGCAGCTTGCACGGCAATGTACTTGGTCTGGAAGCTGTCTTGCCAGATGGCACAATAGTCGACGACCTCGGAAAGTTACGGAAGAACAACACTGGGTACGATCTGAAGCAATTGTTCATTGGAGGCGAAGGCACCATCGGCATTGTCACAGCTGTTTCGATCATAACGCCACAGCGCTCGCCTGCTGTCAATGTTGCGTACTTCGGCCTGGAGTCATACGAGAAAGTGCAGCAGGCTTACAAGGAGGCCAAAGGCTATCTACAAGAAATTCTCTCTGCTTTTGAACTCATGGACGCTAACTCACAGAAAATATACACTCGCGCTACTGGTAGCAAGCTCCCGCTGGACGGCGAGTACCCATTCTACTGCCTGATTGAGACGTCAGGATCCAATGCCGAGCACGATCGCGAAAAGGTAGAGGCTTTCCTCGAACATGTCATGGGCGAGGAAATTGTAGCAGATGGCATTCTCGCAGAGAATGAGACACAATCGCAAAATCTATGGGCATGTCGAGAAGGTGTCAGCGAAGCCTCTCAACATTTTGGTGGTGTATACAAGTACGACCTGTCAATACCTCTACCACAGTTGTACGATCTTGTCTCCGAGGCAAGGCAGAAGTTCTTGGACAGTGGACTTATGGACCCGGAAGATGATAGCAAGCCCGTGCTTGACGTCATTGGATATGGGCATATGGGAGATTCGAATTTGCATCTGAACGTATGTACGAGAAGGTATGACAAAGAAGTGGAGAAAGTGTTGGAACCTTGGGTCTTTGAGTGGATTCAGCAGAGAGAGGGCAGTATCTCTGCCGAGCATGGATTGGGTTTGGCGAAGAAGGAAGCCATCGGCTACAGCAGGAGCGATACCATGATCAAGCTGATGAAGCAGATAAAAAACCTTTATGACCCGGTAAGTGTTGTCTTCGTCATTTGGAAGTGGATTTACGAGCTGACTGGGTCTCCAGAATGGCATTATGAACCCATACAAGTACATTTAGAAAAGTCAGATCTTACACAGAGGAGACTCTGGTTTTCCATCCACACCTTCTTCTCCTGGCTGGGATACCAATCATATGGGCTGCGGGAACGGTAGAGGATAACCCTCGAAGACCATTTAATCCTGCCTGCGATTCAGGTCGGCGTAGTAATCCATGGATATTAAGACGCGCGCAGAGAACACTGGCCAAGGAGACCCAAATGGAAAACAGGACCTTGATAATTTCGTGCTACCTTCAAACCTTCGAAAGAGGAGCAAAGGCATCCATAATACCTTTGGACCAGGTTGCGGGCTTAGTTCTACCCGACGCGGTCCTCTGCTGCTTTCAACTTGGTCTTTTTTGTCTTTCGTGACTTCTGCCAACAATGGCTTCTTCTTCTTCTTCTTCTCATTTTTTATCAATATTGTTTTGTTTTTCGATATTTTTGAGCGAAATGGCCTAGCGTCCATGGATCGACCGATTCATGACGACGTTGGAGTATTAATTAGGCTCGATGTCGGTCCAGATGATTTGCTCCGTAGAGCTTGCGCTGTTCTGTGTCTATATTGTATCTGTCGCTAATTTTGAAAGGCTGTCTACATATTGATCAGCATGTTGAACCAGACCCAGGTTCTTACACCACAAGAGGTACTCACAGTTCAGGACATATCAACAAGATCTCAAGATTCTTGAAACATATGTGTTGGAATGTTATAGTCGGCATAGTCCATGTGCACGAATGCTCGATCGACTGGGCGGGATTGTAGTCAGCAAACGAACGTACACATTGCATGCTTACTGCTGAAGTAGACTTACCACTGGGTACACTCTCCAGTACATACTGCAGAGACTCTCCCAGATCATGAGAATCTCGGAGAGATATCTCCTCATCCAGCACTATATCCACTTCCACATTCAGCTTGTCGCCAGAGTGATATGCCTGCAGACCCTGAATCTTCTGGATGGTCTTTGCAAATCTCATCGTCAAGTACAGCAGGATGTTCCTCTCGTCAGCACTCGCAGAAGCGCCGGTCAAGTTTCGAATGTGCTCATTGGCAGTCCGGCTCCAGTTGATGATGACGTATAGAGATAGAGCGATACCGCCAACCGGATCGAGCCACCAGATATTGGCATAATATCCTACTAAAGGGAAGATGATGGAGAAAGTGTTGAAGACCACATCCGTTTTCGCGTCCTGTGCTAAGGCTTGGACAGAGCTGTTCTTGATGACGCGACACCAAGCCCAGCAGGCCCCTTTGATGGCAACCGTGGCGGCCATGATGGCAATCGCGGAGTTGGACAGCTGGACTGGGTCGTGATCGCCATTTGTCAAGCTGGATAATGCCTCCCACATGACCTGGATGAAGGCCGTGATCATGATGACAGAGAATACCAAGACTCCCACAGGTTCCAATCGTCGGCGACCAATCGGATACGCGTACTGATCTGTTCGGGAGATGAGGCGCGTCGTGATTCCTACAATGGCAGTGGATAGGAAGTCCAGGGCTGCGTCCACCAACGAAGCCAGGACGGAGACGGAGGATGATAGAATGACAACGATGATCTTCATGACCAGGAGGGCGGTATTGGCGACGAGGTTGACGATGATGGCGACTGTGACAATGCGTGACTGCGAAGAATGATCTTCATCCAGTTCCAGATCCGGGGGCATCTCCTGGGCCTCGAGATCGCTGTCGCTGGACAAAAGAGGTTCTGTCTCGCCCTCGCTGTGGTTCTGGCTAGGAGACCTATTGGCAACCGCAATATTGTTGGGTTTCTTCACATTGTACAAATCTTTCGTTCTGTTGATCTTCTGTGGTGGTCTGCGGCTGTCTGGCACGGCATCATCGTCAGCGAACAGGCTGTCCTGCGAGCCGGCGCGTTCGTGGTAGATGTGCGAGGGGCCATTCTCTTCGTCCACATTCTCGTCAATGGTCTCGGGCAGACTATTTTGCCACGACCCTTGCTTGATTGCAGACCGGACGTGCGGCGAGTGATATTCCTGTATGAGGTCGTGGGGAAGACTGCTATCCAGCAAGCGATCGATATACAGGTAGTGCTGAATCAGATAGTTGTTGCGTTGGTAGTACTTCCGCGTGGCTTTGGACTTGATCTTCTTGAGCTGCTCATCTGACTTCCAATACTGCTCCCATTGATAACGGGGGTTCGTGGACCCGATCAAGCGCTGACTGCGCACTTGAGGCGTGTTGAGGATGCTCGCGGCATAGCTCATGCGCCGATCCACGTCGTCGCCGCCACCCCATCCCCCCGCTGCCACCGGATGGCCCATATCCGAGCCATCCTGACTGCCCTCGCTGTCTTTCCTCTGTCGCATGGGAGCGAACTCAGCAGCGGAGATGGAGTTATTCCTTGCGATCCATGGACTTTTGCGCTGTGTGCTCTGGTTTACACCGGACCGCGACTGTATGATTGAAGGCAGATGTGAGCCGCGAGTGGTGTAGGGCGAGGCGCCTCCGTCGGCGGAGGTGTGCAGGACATCGGAGTGGTTGATCAGAGGGAGGAAGTTGCGGTACGGAGTGGCGGGAGAACGGTTGTCGGCGTTGAGAGACTGGGTGCGTGCCAGCCGATGGTCGTCGCCGGGCAGGGAGACATGGGCGCACATGGTAGTGAGGGAGGGACGGAGGGACGGAGGGAGGGAGGAAGTGCTGGCGAGCTGGCTCTATGGAACGAGTGACATTATTGGGGACAGTGCACCTTCGTGGACGGCGGTGGAATAGGTAAAGGACGGACTTTAAGCTGTCTCTCGACAGCCCACCAGAACTAAAACTACCTAGCTTCGACAATCGGCTGCTGTCCGCCAAAGGCAAGGGCACGTGTGGGGAAATCGGTCCGCGGACGGGGATCCGTTATTGTGGGGCTTCCCCGCGGACTTGAACACGAATCATTATTGGGTAAGGTAAGGTACACAACAGTGGTTCAGCATAACAGCAGATAACCATGGTTCATATCATGGTTAATGATTCATGAATCATGACAATAATCATGATATCACTGTGTTGGCAAGAAGACATAGATACTTTAGATCAAGTCATTACAAAGGTTTTACCAACAATCACAACACTAGCTGCACAGTCCAAAGGGATCATGATCATCATGTGCTCTGGACGGACGGCCAGCTTGATGCGTTGGTGCTCGATGCTATACGCTCACGTACTCGCGCCTTGCACCTTCACTTGCTCCGGATCATTCACAACCACTTGTATATCAATCATGCACATTTGACACTCCAGGCTCGAGACGAGTAGAGATCATTAGGCCAGCCAGACACAAGTACCAGTAACTGGGAAAAGAGGAAAAAGTATCGTCAGGTGCACATTAATTTTCTGTATTAATACATATATATCATAGCATTCGCAAACCCAACCGGCTCGAGGTACACTGGATTCAATTAGTCGCGACTACATCAAGACTTGGACACACGCAGGGGCTTGGGATTGTGAAGACGAAGGCAGGAGCGTAGAGACGAGAATGACTTACGAGGCATGGTGCCCTCTAGGAGGTGGGAAGGCCCATTCTGCGGGATCAGGGAGCTGTCGGGCATTGATCAGACGATCGCGAGCGTCTCGCATCTCGTTGATTTGGCCCATGACCCCGAGCTCTTCGTCGAAAGATGCCACTGCGCGTTCTGCAGGATCCACGGCAAGCATTTTCTGGAGGAGCTCTAGAAGACCAGGCGTTCCGTACTTTCTGGATATGCGCAACGTGCTGGGGTCAGTGCCAGTCCTTGTTGTGCGTCGGTCCCTGCTCGCGAACATGTAGATGAGAAGTCCAAAGGCGTAAATGTCTGAGGCGATAGTCCGACGATTGAACATCTCCTGGAACACACGAGCGTTTGCGGGACATGGCTCGAGATCTCCATAGATGGCGACGTCCTCTGGAGCGTGATAGCAGAGTGTCCCAGGATGAGTGCGACCGCCTATGAGTCCAGGGATTTTCGCAGCTCCAAATCCCGCAAGCTTCAACTGAGGGAGTGGTTGAAATGTCCAGGTGAGCAGGACATTCTCCGCTTTCACGTCGCCGTGAATTAAGGCCCTGTAGTTGTCGTCTCTGGTGAAGTTCCCTTGCCCTGCATACCGAAGTCCATGGTGGATATACGCCAAGGCTTCCATTCCCTGGACGAGGACATGAAGGAGGAACACCTCCGGCATTGCCGATCTGACTCTCGAGATCCAGTGAGTATACTGATCGAAGAGAGAACCAGCATTGCAATGTTCCATGAAGATGCGATGTCGACCTTCATTGCCCCACTGCAGATCTGGAATGGACTCGTATGCTGCGATAATCCGTTCGTGCGCGTGGAGCTGCGTGAGAAGGATCTTCGCCTCGTACGGCATATCAGTCGTGGAGGACCATGGCATCGCCTTGGTATGCTTGACAACGAAGAACTCGGGCTTGTTCTTGTTCTGAACAATATGTACCTCGCTCTCGGATCCTTGAATGGTCCGCTCGGTACGGAAAGTGTGGTGCTTGAAGTAATTGGGCTGGTACACCTCTTTTGCTCCGAGGATTACAGCAGTTGGAGTAGCACCGATCACTGGACCGGTGGGAGTGCGGACGAAGGCATGAGACACTGCCACTGTGAGGCGGCGAAAGAGACCTGGTCCAGCCGCAGTTGGTTGTCGTGCACTGGTGAATTGACCAGTCTGACGGGTCTTTTGCACAGTCAACGGGTGTCGAGGGTCTCGGGTGGGGACAGGAATAAGTGCTGATCGGGAATGCCTCCTAGACGGAGCGGCAACAGAGGCAGATCGAGGGAGCACGGAAGGATCATGGACATTCGCTAAAGCCGGCAAACGTAATCCCTTCTGGCTCGAATTGGTGAGAGATGCGGCATTCTTGCCACTACCGCGTACGATAGAAACAATCGGCTTGCTTTCAGAGTGAGACATCTTCGATCAACGGAGATGTGGCGGAATTCGGGAGTCGATAAGGCTGAGTGTTTTGTTATGGTACGGTGTCTGAACGAGGACGCGGGTGTGTATGAGGAACAAGAGCGCTTCCTGGCACTTGATATGAGTTATATACATTTCTTCTGCTTGAGGTCGGACAATGCACTTGTCTGCGATGCTAAGAGAGCAAAAGAACAATCATCTTTGTGTATAGTGCTTGATCAAAGAGGCATATACGGAGAAAGAAAGGATAAAATGGATAAAGAGAAAGTTCAAAGGAAGTGTCGACAGAAGACAATGGAAGAGGTAAGTTAGGATTGAAAGAAATACTGCCCGACGGGGCTCTGTCTGAGACATGTCGCGAGTAGTCTGAGATAGTTCGCCCCTGGTGAATATCGACGTTTAATCTCCATCTCGAGATGCTGATCAATTTGCAGATGAGAGTCCCTTGGGTCGCGTGGTCAACGCTATGCTAGGGAGGAGGCCGTTATCGATCCTGTGCAATGATGTGCCAGCGAGTTGCCATGTGAGACATACATGTAGTATCAATGCACACAAAGAAGACTTACCCTACACATCGCCTTTCACTTTTCCATACAAAGACTGAGAACAAAGGACGGTCTGCAAAGACTAGTAACAATGCATCTGTCTGACCTCTGTATATACCTTACTCTGTCATCGTTTGATAGAGTTTTGTTCCAGTGTGCCATCTACATTGAGTAGAATCTTGATCACTGCTTTCAGTGCTTGAGAATCATTCAGCATCGAAACAAAGTTACACGCCGGCCGTGTCAATCTGCACATTTCAACTCGATGTCTGTTCATTCTCAGCACACGGCGGCACGTGAGACGATGATTCTCTTTCTCTTCTTGTATGTCATCCTTGCTGCTGCCATCATCACCGCCATCAGGGAATGCTGGCAGCTCCGAGCTCGTGGACAGCTGCCCTCCGACACAACACCACTCCTTCGACGCAAAGACACAAGACCAAGTGTGCAACGGCCGTGGTACCTTTTCTGGCGCAAGAGCGGACAACAAGACCTCGAGCATCAAGATTCTCGCCATCTTGCGTTCGTTCGTCCTTCCAGCAATGATTATGGAGCTACCGTCATCTTTGCCGGATTTGATGGCATCCAACAAGCTGCTTATGCCAGTTCAATCCTGGCATACGCACCAGAGACGAGCTCCAGCTTCGTGCCCAGCCCAGGAACTTCGTGTGGTTCGTCGATGTTGACTTCGCTTACCATTCCCCAGTCCTTCCAGCCCGGCCTTACAGGTACTCACAGCTTTTCCCACACATATGTCCATATCCGAACACTAGCTTACTGCTCCGAAGGCCCGGTACATCTTGTCCAGCATCGCGACAACGGCAAGAAGTATGTCATTAAGCAGGTCCCAGCTTCTTCAGGCCACCCACATGAGGCTGCTATCCTCCAGAAGATCCAGCGTCATCCGAACATTATCGAGATTGCCGGGACGCTTGATGGCTACACCGCAAAGCGCCGAACGAACGACATCATCACACCTTTTGCAGAACTCGGAGATCTCAACAACCTGATCATGCACTTCCACAAGATGAGAGAGTATGTCCCCCGCGTTTTCATTCTCCTGTTCGTCTCCAGCATGATCGATGCTCTAGCCTTTCTGCACGATGGCGCCGTATCTCACGACGCGCTCTCCGACACCGTCACCAGCGTCAGCCATCGACAACCTTCCATCTTGCACAGAGACATCAAACCCATGAACATTTTCTTGACTGCTGCTGACTCGACTATGCCCGGATTGCCGCAGATCAAGCTCGCCGACTTTGGCCTCGCTTGCACACCTGCTACGAACAACGGCGTGGTCGGTACCCCGGGTTATAAAGCACCTGAAATCGTCAAAATCGATAAGCTCTACGCCGCTCGCGTACCATACTACCTGGACAACTACGGCCAGCTGCCTGACATCTGTTCGAAAGCTGGAGACTTCTATGCATTTGGAGTTTCACTCTTTGCTCTCATTTTCCTCTATGGCTACGACGAGCAGACGGACATCGACGCCGAAATCCTTGATACCGATTTGGACCAAGATGTCGAGATTCGCAATCTCCTGAAAGCCTGCCTCGCACATGATCCGAAGAAACGCCCAATTGCCAGCAGCTTGCACTCCCTGTCCACCAACATCAAAGCCGAGCTGAGGGAGTGGTATGCAAACGGCGGTCGACTTCCTGACAGCATGTGGCCAGATCCAATGTCTTCTGATAGAGAGCAAGCGGAGCATAAAGCAGCAGCAGCAGCGCGCGCCGGTGTTGGTGCTGATACGGAGTCCTTCTCCTCTGCCAGCCCAGCGCGTACCAGCCCAGGCCATAGCAGCCAACAGCTTCGTCGCTCTCATGGCAGTGGACAACCTCGTAGTGTGGGTGCTGCATCGGACTTTGATCTCGATGCCTATCTCTGTCGAAGTTCGATGTCCCCTCAATCGTCGCAGGATTCCTGATTTTGCGCAACGATCGAGGGAGCCAAGCTACCATCTGTTAGCCGGATTGACGACGGAGCCAATGTAAAACAGATCTAGGTATGTACAACGTGAGTTCTAGAATTGAAGCCTTACCTGCTGGCGGGTACCAAAACTTGCGCCCTGTATTTCATCTTACTTCCACTCGTCTGATTTGAGTACTTTGTCTCCCGCGTCTTATAAGCTGCGGTGCCGTGGTATCTGGAGTAATAGAGCGCAGAGAACAGACAGACAGACAGACAGACAGACGGTCTCCATCACGTTCTCCTCAGAACATCCAAAACCCAATCCTTGCCAGCATGTCCCTCACGCAGGCCATATCGAAAAATCAGCGGAAAGACATGCATCTGCTTATCCCAGTCTAACCACTCGCCGTGAATCCCAGCTTGGCTGCATTTCTCTCTGAACAGAATCGCATCAGGACTCAGAATATCATATCTCCCCACCACTCCATGCACTTTGACGCCTCTCTTTCGTATACACTGCAAATCAGCATAGAGCGGACTCACTCTGCTATCCGTAGGACTCCACTCTCCACACCACTTCTTCGCGGTATCGACCACAAACGGCAGCTTCAGAATCGGATCAT
The DNA here is from genome assembly GCA_000504405.2 of Mycosphaerella sp. Ston1. Lineage (NCBI taxonomy): Eukaryota > Fungi > Ascomycota > Dothideomycetes > Mycosphaerellales > Mycosphaerellaceae > Mycosphaerella > Mycosphaerella sp. Ston1. The sequence goes on along the minus strand of KZ104960.1, from coordinate 20,380 downwards.
ATTTCGCAAGACTCCGCATATCCGCATTCGACCGCGTCAAATCCGTCGAAGGCGAGATGGCCATCACACTCGTACACGTCGGTCTCTCGATCCCATCTCGTTCATCTTCCATCAACGCGTGAATCAACACTGCCAGAATGATATTCCCGCCCGCCGAATCCCCGGCGAGAATCACCTCCTCGTCGTCCTGTGCTGCCAGGTCCATGAGAGCGCGGTATTGCTTGAGGATGGCGGGAAAGGACGTCGGAGCGGCGCTGTGGGGTGCTAAGGGGTATGACACGAGGGTGACAGAGTACCCGTGAGGATGTAATTGCTTGGCCAATTCGGATACGAAGAACCAGTGTTCGCTGTTGGCGGGCGATTGCCATCCTCCACCACTGTAATAATACAATACTCGTCGTCTCTGCTTGAGCCCTGCTGCTGCTCCTGCAGATTTCGTAGTAGTAGCATCAGAACTCGTACTAGTAGTAGTGCTCTCCTCGCCAGACATCCGCCTCTGAGTCACGCCCTGCTTTGACTTTTTCCCCACCGTCGGAACGATATCATACAGATAGATATCTTCGACCTTTCTCTCATGCACTCTGCATCGTTTCGTGGCGCGTTTGTGCGGCCGCAGCTGGGGCGAACCGGCGGGGAAGACGGTGTCATTGGAGACCAAGTGCTGGGCAAAGGGCTTGATGAGCCATTGCAGGAGCATCATCAGTGTGCTGCGGTCATGGCGTTTGGTGACGTGAATGGTGGTGGGGTGGGACGAGTGGATGTCGCTGTTGGTGGTGATGTATGGTGTCGTTCGCGCATCAAAGGCCATGTTGGCGGGCGTGGACGCTGGGTTGACGGCCATGGTCGTTTGCTGGCGGTGGGAGAATAACTGTATGTGCTGGTGTAGTCTACATGTATGTATGCATCTAAGTGTACGGATAGATCTACTATCATGGCTCTTTGTATGCTTGTTGGTGCTTTTCCTCTTCCTTTCGCCTCTTGAGCCCACTTTCTCTCCCTTGCTGAGATGAAGGTGAATGATGATGCACTTGGTGGAGATTTGCACTAGTCCTAGAACTAGAATAGAACTGGAGCGGGAACTAGCCGCGGTTCTTCCGTCCGGCAAGTGAATGACTTCAGGTGAGAGTGAATCAAAGACCAACAGATCACATGACACACATACATGTAGCTGGTTGACATCTTGATCCATCCACTGGCGCCGAGGTCAGTACTTCTACCAGAGTTGCGCGAGATCATCACCAGATATCGCTTAGTCGGTACCAGATATTTCTTGATCTTGGCGTGAACTATGTCTATGAGTCCTCACTTTCCTTTCTCATAAATCAGACATCCCCTCCCCTCCTACATCCATCTCCAACCATACCTGGCCACGCCAACATCCACAAGCGAGCAGCAATCAATCTCCAGCAATTGAAGCTCCTCCTTCAAGCATACTCCATCAAGACTACAACCACGTCGCGCCACAATCAATTTGGTTACCTTATGCAACCAATGCCATTCAACTGGACGTTACATGCGACACAGCCGCCAAGAGCTGGCTGTGCGCATGCGGCATCGAGCTTCGTTGGCATGCAACAGGCGACTGTCGACGGGGAACGTCGTGATGTGTCGTCTCGTGTTGCTTTGATCGTTAAGCGCTGTGGACGAGATTCCAGAGAACTGGGCAGGGGTCAGCCGCTGTACCAACTGACCACCCTGCGCAAGAACCCAAGCAACTCCTTTGGATAGCAATGAATGTCGTCAACGCCCGAAGGCTCAGAAAGAATGTGGATTGAAGGAATGTGCAAGGGAACCTGCCTTTCAGATCTCTCGGATATGACCAATTCAAGCAGATGGCGCGACGGTGGCAGTATGGGCGTAGACGGCTTTCGACTGGAGCAGGTCGTGATGTGCCGGTCCGCATGAGATCGATCGTTGTGCGCTGTGGACGAGATTCCAGAGAACTGGGCAGGGGTCAGCCGCTGTGCCAACTGACCACCCTGCGCAAGAACCCAAACAACTCCTCAGGATAGCAATAAGTGTCGTCAACGCCCGAAGGCTCAGAAATAATGCGGGTGAAGGAATGTGTAAGGGAACCTGCCTTTCAGATCTCTCGGATATGACCAATTCAAGCAGATGGCGCGACGGCGGCAGTATGGGCGTGGACGGCTTTCGACTGGAGCAAGTCGTGATCTGCCGTTCACGTACTTTGCTGACCTGGAGCCACGATCCTTTACGGCTGTCGATCCGCAGATCGTGATGTGTCGTTCGAGCGAGACCTGCTTGAGCAGAGTCTGTTGTGCATGACCCTGTTGGCAAGGTCGGTGGGCTCGATGGAGAGTTGTGTCACTGTTGGCAAAGCTGGCTCCTGACCGCTGATGAGCATACGCAGGATCTGTCAGCATCGGGAAACTGAGGCTGGTCACGATCGTTCGCGAAACATACCTCTGAGGTCAGGAGTAAGCTGCGGCCCGGCTATGGAACCATCTGCACGAACTCCAGACAGCGTATGAGTGAGTGGCTAGCAGTGAGATGAGTGATGCGAGAAGGAAGGGAAGAGAATGCAAAACAGCGAAAGGGCCTTTATACACGACGCCGCGGGGCATATCGATCTTGGGCAGGTAAGATCTGTGCAAAAGGAGTAGCTACTGACTGAGTGAAGCAGGAGATATGAACATTTCAAAGCAAGACCGCGAAAATTTGCGCAAGTACAGACTATGGCGAAGCATTGCCGCTTCTCAAGACATGCAAAGCCTGCAGTTCTGGCTACTACGCTGGACCAGAACTGGAAAGTCACCGCTCTAGATAACGGATATTTCTTCGTGACGTCTTGTCTCCTCGAAACGATAGTCGGGTCCACGACTGATCGTGTCGGCTGTGCAGGTCTCGTCACTAATCACATCGACGGTTGGTCTCGGTATTTCCACGCCAGAACAAGAGCTCGGCAATCGCTTTGTCCCAGTCTCTGCGAACAAGACGAAGTCGCTGCTATTCTTGGCATGCATGAAATGTGGTCTTTGTTCGATTGTTCCTTTGTCACAAAGCGGTTATATACTCGCTATGTAACGTGCAAACAACACATACGGCAATACACTTGACATTTCAGCAGTTCATTTCATCCCTGGAGGATAACATTCCCTATTTCCTTTAGTATCACTTGACTATACAGTCCCGGTAGCAGCAGCAGGTCTGCAGATATGGACGGTTCCAGAGTGAGGAGTACAGAGTCAGCCAGGTCTGGTATAGAGTCAGCCTCTGTAGTAGCACCATCCGACAGGACAGTAGGTGATGATGATTCATCAGACGAATACGTGTCCGAATCTGAAGAGGCTGGACCTTCTGACGACGAATGGGAGGCCGGCCTTACCGACGATCAAGTCACGGACGAGTATTACCGCGAGAGCCTGACGGACGAGCCCTTGGATCTCACGCTCGGCGTCGAGATCGAGTGTCTTCTACTACAGGACGTTGGCCAAGTTCCAACGAAGAACTCCAGACAGCCTCTGACGGAAGCTTACCAGGTATTGTATGCAGCTCTCTCGCGCGAGATGAAAGCAGAGTGTGATATTTGTAAACAACAGCATGACTTCAAGCTACTCATTGCTGAGCCTGATGTGAACGAGATGCCAACTGACGTCAAGGACTATAGCGAATGGAACATTACATACGATCGTGGAGTGCTAGCAGCAGATGAGAAGAGGGAGTTCGGTGAAATGTTCATCGATTCTGAAGATTCTGTTAAAGGAATCAGGAGCCATAGCATCGAGATCGTCAGCCGGGTCCTCAAAGCCGCAAAAACTACTCGTCCACCTTGGGATGGATCCGATCACCAGCACGAGTGGACGTACGAGCAGGAGATCAAGGCTGTCTATCAGCGACTCGAAGAGGACTTTATTAGCCCCACGAAAAACGCTGGCTGGAGGCTCTTCAACAACAAGTCGTGCGGGCTACACGTACACATTGGCAACGGCTCGAGACGACTGCCTCTCAAAGCAGTCCGAAATGCAGTGATGATGTACATTGCCAACGAGCGAGTGATTGATAACATGCAGGCGGCGACACGACTCAATGGCAGCACTCTCATCACGCACCCCGAGCGCAACTCGACCGAGCCTCCTTCGAAACGATGGTTTGCAGACAACGAGTATTGCCTCCCCTGGTCCGCACAGTTCGCACTCACATCATTCGAGAACCGCACGGGAAGCAGCCAATTCCGCGACGCAGCACTCTCCGACAGCCAAATCGCAGGCGTCACCTCTGCCCCCTTCTTTCCCAACGACACATGGCACACCGACGACGAGCTCCAAGCAGACGCCCAGCAAACCACCATCCAAGCATGGACCAACATCACCAAAAAAGCCTCTGACATGCGCCACCTCTGGGCTCTCCACGGCACGCGCGGCAAACAAAACGTCATGAACCTCAACGGCATGCGACCCATCTACAACCCTCCCAAATACCAACGTCCCAAACAGACTCTCGAGTTTCGCCAAGCTGCTGGTACCCTCGATTATGCCGTCACGAACCATTGGATTGATTTCCTCCTTCGACTGATGACTTACTCCCACGCGCACAGCACGGACGAAGTCGCAGGAGAGTGTGTTCGCATTTGGAGGGATCCTCAGTATACGACGTTGGATCTGTTGTGTGAAATTCTGGGATATGAGAGGAGGGAAGAGGGGTTTCTGTATTGGAAATCTGTCCTGGGGTTGTCTCATTCTAAACCTAAACATCGCAAACATCATAAGCATCATGTTATTATCGATGATGGCGAGAGAGATGATGATGATGGCAAAAACATCCCAAAAGCTTCTTCTTACGCGGAAATCTCATATCAGAGGGAAATGGCGCGTATTGAAAAGGAGTTTTCGGCGTCTACAGATGTTTTTTATGACATGATGAAGTGGAATGCTCGGAGGAATTTGGAGGAGAGATTGCCTCGGGCTGTGAATGGTGTGATTCATGCCAAGTTTATGGCCGGGTGCTATGGACGGTTTGAGAAGAGGTTTATTGATGAGGTGGGGTTTGATCGCGATTGGGATGTGCCCCAGAGAGAGATTCGGGCGGAGTTGACGGTGGAGTGAGTATTATTGTTATTGTTTTTAGAGAAGGAGAAGGAGGATACAGTAACTTTTATAACCCTGCTATCACCACACATATATATATGCAATATTCAATTCTCAAGCCAACTCCACAGCACCCTCAGGTACCCCCTTGACACTTCGCAATCGTCTCGAAAAGAAGCGCATAATCGGCAACATCTCGTCCCGATTAGCAGGCATACTATCTCCCACCTTTCTATATCTCCTCACCTCGACATGTGAGAAGACGCGTCGGAGCTTATCCTCCGACCCTCGCGTCACAATCGAGCTCCCATCCGAGCCAGCACACACTAGGACCGGCGTGCGACATTTCGGATCCAGTTCCGCAGGCGTCGCAGAAGCGAGACCTGCTCCGATGCTGATGACACCGCCGAGTTCCACGAGCACGGGGTCTTTCGCTCCGTGTGCTTGATCAATCGCCACAGCGGTGCTCAAGGCAGCCATGCCGCCTTGTCCGAATCCCAAGAGGAGAATCTCGCGGAGGCGAAACTGACATTTCGCGACCAAAACTTCTCGGATCAGGATTTGGAGGAGTTGGGAAATTTGCTGGAAGCCGCTGTCGATGTCGATGCCGGAGCTGTTGTTGTCGAAGATGATGTCGTCGCCGAAATGGTAGCCGCCGAGGTCGAGGAGAGCTTGCGGTCCTTGCAGGGCTATGCAGCAGGTTTCGGGCAAGTTCATTTGTTGGCCGAGGTGGGTGAAGGAGGAGTTGGTGTCGCCCAGACCGTGGAGGAGGATGAGAACATTGGTAGGGGCATCGCTGTTCGGAGCTGGGAATGGTGGGAATGGGGGTCAGCAGTTCTCGACAGACTCGCCAGGCAAATTGATGTATGAGATGTTTTGAGAAAGGAAGTGAAGGCACTTACGAGGAACGATGTTGACCTTGATCTGTGGGGGGAAGTCTTCAGGGGTGGGAAGGCGGCCCATTCCAGACTTGCTACTGTGATGATATTTGATACGGTATGTATGTGTATGTGCTTGTTGCTTCACTCAGAAGCTGATCACGTGACGACAATCTAGACTTGGTATACCAAGCATTCTTGGCACGAAGCTTGATTCCGATAACGATGGCCTCGGCAAAACACTGTTTCTAAGGACGTAAGCCTCGTAAGGTACTGCAGGTACATGTACTTTACTGTAGCTTATACATGTAGCCTCGTTGCCAATGACGAGATGCTCGAGCAATCACATCGAATCGATGATGATCCCCCTCCTAGAGCTCCATATCAGGTATATAACCAGCAAACCCTTCCAGCTACTTCCAGCTACATTCCCTTGCTGTTCCATCTTCCTCCCTATACTACTCAATCAACAATAAACCACCAACCACATCAATCACTCACCATGTTCGGATTCGGTACGCAACTGGCACTTCCAGCAAAAGCTCCTCCAGTTCCACATCCACTGACACTCCCGCAGGCGAAGCTCGTGACCAATACTCGCAGGTCCAGAACAGCGACAACAACGCCGAGCTCTCCCACGAAGTCCTCGCCGGCGGCGCCAGCTTCCTCGCCATGAAGATGTTCGAAGACCGACAGCGCAAAGAGGGTAATCACCTTTCTTTCTTTCCCCTTCCAATAATAGCCCAAAATTTAAAACTAAACTAAACATATCTTTTCCCTCAGGCAAACCAGTCTCCCACCAATTCGCCAAAGAGCTCATTGCCGGGTTTGCTGGCGGTGAGGTCGATCGTCTTGCTGAGACCAAGGGAGCTGATTATATCGACCGCGAAAAAGCGAAGCACCAAGCTAGACGTCAGGCTGAACAGTTGTATGACTCGCATTATGGTGGGAATGATCAGTATGACCCGAGCCAGCAGGGACCTCCACGGGATCTGCAGGAGCATTTTGGTGGTGATGGCTGGTAGATGTTTTTGTGTAGAGGGAGAAACAGGGAGAGAGAGAGAGAGAAGAGAGAGAGAGAGAGAGAGAGAAAAGTCAGGTAGTTCTGTAATCCTCCATCCCAATCATCAAAACTTCTTATCATAACCTCGCCTCAACAGTCTCACTTGTCTTGTCGAAGCTACTCGTCGCCGCATCAAGCTGATGCTGCTGCTGTTTCTGAGCCTGCGACTTCAAAGCCTGCTCAATAATCTGCATAAACCGCGCCACATCGCCAAAAGTATTGTAAAGCGGCACCGGCGCAACACGAATACATCCGGGTTTCCGCTTGTCGCAAATCACACCATTTCCTTCCAACTTAGCACTAATTTCCTCCATCAACTCTTCCTTGAACAGCACACTGAGCTGCGTGCCCCGTTGTCGTGGATCCGAAGGCGTAATGATCTGAAACGGGAATTCCCCATCAATGCTATTCCGCTGTGCAATCCGCGCCAACAAATGTTCTGCATAAGCAGTCAACAGGAGAGATTTGGAGCGCAGTGCAGCCATCGACGTCTGTGCAAATACACTGAGCGCTGCAGACAAGCACGTCAAATCGACAATGGAAGGGTTGGACAGCTGGTAGCCCTGAGCTCCGGGTGTGGGTACAAATTTGTTATCCATGAGAAAGCGGCTGGACTTGTCATGACCATACCAGCCTTTCAACGCCTGTTGGGTGTGGCTATCGCCGTGCTTTTCGTGCACGAATACACCTGCGATTGCACCTGCTCCCGCGTTCATGTACTTGTACGTACACCAGCATGCGAAGTCGACGTCCCAGTCGTGAAGTTGGAGTTCGACGTTTCCGGCAGCGTGAGCGAGATCCCAGCCGATGGTGATGCCATGTTTGTGTGCGTGTGCCGTGATGGTGGGGATGTCGAGAAGCTGGCCAGAGTAGTATTGGATACCGGGAAGAAGGATCAAAGCGAGCTCATGCGCATGCTCGTCGATCAGGCGCAGGATTTTCTCGGTCGAAATGACATAGCCTCCTTGGTCGGGCTCGACCAGCACCATTTGCTCCTTGGGGACCAAACCATGCCACTCGATTTGACTCTCGATGGCATACCAGTCACTGGGAAATGGGCGCCATTCGTTCATGATTTTGGTCTTCTTGCCTGAGGGCTTGTAGAAAGCAGCCATCATGAGGTGCAAATTGACCGTGAGCGTATTCATCGCTACGACTTCCTCGGGCGCCGCACCGACGACTGGTGCCATTTTCCGTGAGCAGTCAGCGGCCATGTCTTGGTAGGGCACGAGTGGCGACTCGTCGAGCTGTGTGAAGTGACCGCCTACGGCAATGGAGCCCCATGTCTTGAGATATGAGCCAAGATATTCTGACACGGCTTTGGGCTGGAGACCGAGCGAGTTGCCGCAGAAGTAGATGGCTTCATCGTCGACTGATGATGCTATGGCCGATGTCTGGTCATCGTCGGCCAGAGTCTTGCGTTTTAGCTGTGCTTTGGTAGGGACAACAAACTCTGTTCGGAATGTCTTGGGGAGATCGTTATGGTTGTCCAAGGTGTTGGCAAAGTCGAGAGAGTCTGCATTGGCTGGCCATTCTGGCTTCTCCCCTCGACGGAGGAGATTCACGGCGTTGGTGGCGTCCATGATGATCTTGGCGGGGAGGATGATGTTGTCTCTGACAGTAATTGCTGTAACCTTCTGATTGTTCAATATGTCGGGTCTGTTGGAATGCTGATGGTGATGGTATGTATGAGCAGAATCAAAACAATGCCGCCCTGCAGTTCTCACTTATGCACACTCACTGGCTCCGATGATGATGATGAGTGATAAGACGTCTGCTTCCGACAATAAATGTGGCGTGGAACTAGGAGGTACATTAATCGGATGCAAAGCGTCGGAAGATAGATCTGGCGGAACAGAGTTCTACTGTCGGAAGCTGGCGTCCGTCCCTTTGATACCACTGACCTCTTGCATCTTCCTCACTTCGAAGTGGGTACAGCCTCAGTTCCACAGTTCTCCCTTACGTAGCGAAACATTATTTTCCTTCCCTGTACATATCACCACCTTCTCACCAACACTTCCGCCCAACATTAGCACACAATAAACAACTCACTTACATACTGATACACACATCGTTCCACCACCATCATGAGTCCCTCGCGCGTACACACACTCCCTTCGCCAGCAGCACTCGCTTCCTATAACATCTCCTCGAACGGATTCCTCCCCGAAACAACGCCCCTCAGTCGTCTTCCGCACGACTACTACCAACCATGGGAGAACGTCATCTCCCACATCCCGAATCTCATTGCCCGCCAACAAATCCGAGCGGTGATCGATACCTTGCCGATTCTCACGACAGCACATCTCGAGTCCGAAGCGGAATGGCAGCGAGCATACTCTCTCCTCGCTGTGTTGGCGCAAGCCTACATCTGGGCAGGGCCTGAGCCATCAGAGGTAGGTAAAATTAAACAAACTGCCCCAAAAAGCAGAAAAATATGCTGGATTGTTATCAATCAATCAATCAAAAAAAGTCCCCCTTCTAAACATGATATCTCTCTCACTTTTTATTTTTTTGGCTCTCTCTCTAGCGTCTGCCACCACAGATTTCGATTCCGTTTCTCGCCTCTTCCGAACATCTCGAAGTACCGCCCATCGCGACTTATGCAGCATTGAATCTCTGGAATTGGCGGCCACGGAACGAGTGTAGCGGGCGAGCCATCGATCTCACGGAACCGAGTAATCTCGTCGCGCTCCATACTGCAACGGGGACAGATGATGAATCGTGGTTTCTGATCATCTCGAATGCGATGGAAGCACGTGCTGGTCCACTCATTCGTTCAATGCTTGCGGCCATGGAAGCAGTCGAGCGCAAGGACAATGCGACCATTGTCGAGAGCCTGACATACTTCAAGCAGAGTATGATCGATATAGGCAAACTTCTCGAACGTATGGACGATCGATGTCATCCACAGGTCTTCTATCATCATATTCGGCCCTTTCTGGCTGGAAGCATGAATATGGAGTCTGCCGGTCTTCCCAATGGTGTTTTCTATGACGAAGGCGAAGGGAAAGGCTCGTGGAGAAAGTATCGAGGTGGAAGTAATGGCCAGAGTTCTCTTCTGCAATTCTTTGATGCCGTACTGCAGATTAACCACGAAAGATGCAATGGGTTCCATGACGAGATGCGACGATATATGCCCGGCCCACATGCGCGCTTCCTGGACGACATTGAGAGCATTGCAAACATTCGCGACTACGTCAACGGGCTTGACGAGTCGCGAGGGAACAGTGATTTGGTCCGGGCATATAATGAAGCAGTGGCCAGTCTGAGCGAGTTTCGCAATATACACATTGCTTTGGTGACCAGGTACATCATCATACCAAGTCGTCAGCCGAAGCCAGAGAGCTCCATCATCCGACGAGATATCGCTTCGACATCGACAAAATTGGCATCTGCAGAACCCATGACGAAAGATTTGGTGGGTACTGGAGGGACAAAGTTGATCCCATTCTTGAGGACTTCAAGGGACGAGACCAGAGAGGCTACAGTCGCCAGGTGATACGCATCAGTCACCGCTACTGAAGATTTACTAGCCAACTTGATAAGCTGCAGAGGCTGGAGTTGTGAAGTTGCCGGCCTGAGACTTGAGCCGTCGCTGTTCGGATCACATGAAATTTCCACCCATCTGATCATACATTGGAAATAGAGGTATATCGGCCAGATTCTCGCCATCCAACGTATGTCGTCCTGGCTGCAGAAAGTCTTGCAGGCCTTGGTCGCTCTCATTGGGCCAGGGCAAGGTGAAGAAATCGGCATCATAGATGGTCCAGTCAGGTATCGCCGTGTCAGTCGAAGCATCCTGTCCATTAGAGTGTCTATAGCACGTCAGCAAACGACTCTTCAAATCACAGTACTGATGAGAATGCCTGGTCTTCTTTCCGACGTCTGACTCTAAGCATCGAAAGCTGTAAAGTCGTGCCCGAGATATGATCATACGACCAGAAAACGAGAAAGGCAAGGGTGACTTACTCCAGGGCACCAGAAGAAGGACGACGATCCAGAGCATCTGATGCATCTGGTTCGAGCTGCGGTTGCTGTGTTGTCTGTATTTCATTGTCCAGGGGCAATAAGCCGAATAATTGTGACGATGCCTGCTTTCTCTGGCTGCGAAGACGAAGTTCCCGAGCCTTGACATGGGTGGTCGTAGTCTTCAGTAATGCTTGAACGACAAGGGAGTACTGCCGAGCATGTGGATCAACTTCTGCAAAATAGTCCAGACATACTATTGAGGCTCGGCAGTGATCTTCAAAAGCAGTACCTGAGCGTCCGAGTATACCAACGGCGAGTACAAGTGAGGTGGTGAATAGCCAGGATCTACAAGTAATCAGTGCTGTGGCTGAGAGTGGGCATCTCATACTTACACCACCAGTGGCATCCTTTGTGGCATCCTATTCGACTTGAGCACAACCTGCAACGTCTCGACAAAGGACGTAGCGGCATCAAGAGCCGCATCGGCGTACTTGCGCTTCTCTTGGTGTTCATGGTGTGTACCCGGCGCCTTTAGTGATGCTCCCATATACTCGTATAGCTCGTAAATCAAGAACGGTCTGGTGAGTAGCATGATGCCATAGTAGTACGAGCATAACGTCGAGCAGGCGCCAACGACTACTTCTCGAGAGCTACCATCTTGATCGCCTACAAATGAAAATATACAAGGTAAGCAAGCATTCTGGTCTCAGCGGTTTCGATCATCAAGCTTGGCGGACCTTTCAACTGAGCTTGGCGAGACAACGGGGAAAAGAGATCAGCTGCCAGAACTTACCAGGCGACGTTGCTGATGCCATAGTTCTGTCTGACAGAAGGCGGAGCCAGGTCGACGCCCACCCTTTAAGCTGATGCGAGACATAGCTCGCGATGCGAAGTGATATTCGTTTTCGTGAGTATACCTCGAGTACCACACGCTCGATGATCATGAAGATCTGTACACTTGCGTCAATGACATGCAGTGACTGTCCAAGGGCGACTTCAGCCACGCCGTGCTTGCCATATTTCACAGTGCAATCCACGTCTGAGGTTGATGGAGGTCTCCCCAGCAGATTACTGATGAGCATATCCACCACTCTCAGGCTTTTCCAAATCCGATCTCTTGTGTCTCGAACAGCTGCACCATAAGTAGCATTGACCTCAGTGCGGTGCAGGCCGATGGCGTATGCCTAGAAGTAACGAATTGAATGTAAGTAATATCCTGTACAGCTCGAACATGTTTTACTGGACGTTGGTGCTGGAAAAGTCGCTAAGACCTTGATAAGAGCAGGATTGATGTCTTACTTACTGTTCTTGCGGCGAGCGAGAAGTACAAGTACGCGCCGTTGGGCTGAAATGCGCGAAGCATATAGACAGCAACAAGAGTGAAACCTTGGACAGTGGAGACCGTCATACTGGTAGTGAGGTGTTTGAGGAGCACATCTTTAGCATGCTCAAACCAGGCTTCTGCTTTCACCTCGTTGCTTTCCTGTGCGCCGATGGCTAGGACGAGATAGTGAACAGCAGATGTCCCTAAAAGCAAGTTAGCCTTTGCGAGACTAAAGTACCTCAAGTCGTCACGTTGTAAATCATGCCTGTCAAGTACCTAGCCGCTGCTGCAACTTACCATTCTGATGCGAGGTGAAGCTACTAGCCCACGCGTTCACATCGTGCAATAGCTGTATGTGATCGAATAGGTCGGCCAGACCACTGACTGCAACAACGTACTCCCGGACCAGCCTTTTAACATCATGCACATCTACAGTGAGACTCATAGGACGATCTGCCTTTTTGGTGTTGGCTACCTCGATAACGGAGTCACGGGATGCAGCAACTGCAAGGCCCTCAACATCGACCTCAGATGCTATAAGGTGTCTCACTGTTTGCAAGAACGAAAGAGGTGCGCAATCGCCAATGAAGATGACTTTGCCCTGGGCATCTCGAAGAATGCGGCCTTCTAATGGTACCGCCGTATCATCATGGTGGTCCTCCCGACTGATCGTGGGTGAGAGCGAAGCGCCAAACTCGCCAATGCCATCATGAGTACGCGGTCTGCGTTCAGCTCCAGCACTATACACTCTTCTCGCGCGGGCAACATCTGTGCTCGCATTACAGTCATCGAGCTCGTCCCCATGCGCCAGTGAGGCTGCTTGCCTAGACGACGATGCATTTGGGAGAGGTCCAATGAAACTCTGGTGCTGTCCGGTAACAGTGGGCGTGTTGCCCGCAGATTTTGCATGTGACCTTTGCTTAGGAGCGGTGAAGATGCAAGTATCAGCCCGTTTCTTGCGTTGGCAGTACGCACATGGAAGCCCGCCATCACACTTCACCTTCCGTGCTTTGCAAAGGTCACATGCCGCGACCACTCGTGCTATGCGTCGCCGCTTCTCTGGCCGCGGAGCGCGTGGAGTGTTTCCATCAGGGTCGCTGGTCTCGTCCGTCATCATTGATTCACGCGCGGAATCCGGTTAACATGGGGGTCTACATGTACTTCCGAGGTGCGAGTTGTTGCCTGTGTGCCAAGAATATCTCAAACAGTATGAATTGCGGCCGCCGATGCGAATCTCATGGATCTTGGTGGAAGAATGGAAGCGTGTGTCGGAAGGAGAATGTCGGAGGGAGAAGAGTCGAGAAAGCCGGAACAAAAGGGAGAGCGTCGGAAGACGGGAGCCACGCCTTTCCGTTGCATGCATGACGTCTACCTTACTCCAGAACAATAGCGCAGTCATCATGTACATGTAAGCGTCTGCTTCTTGAGGTGCATGATGCTGCAACTCATGAATCTGCCAGCATACTCGGGATGGGTTTCCATTCCGATGCGCAAAGACGCTGTCGTTGCTCGACATGGAGGATATATAAAAGTTGTCGAAAAGTCTTTCGTTGTAGATACTACCAAATGGGGCATGTGATGCCGTCTTCAGAAATCGCTTTATTAGATTATGTGTGTCGTTATCTGGCGCTCAGCCTCAGTTACAGAAGCTGTAAAAGCACTCGCCTGGAGCCATGTGCCTGTCTTGAGACGTGCTGACTGGATCATGTCTAATCGTCAGAGTTGTTAAACTCTTTCTGGGCTTTGGCTCTTCGCTGCGCAGCAGCGGCGTTCTTCTTGAAGAACTGGTTCCTTGGCTTCGCAAGAGCTTTGTTGGGGTTCTTGCCTCTCTCGTGCTCCATGTACGCCATGTTGTCAGCTCCAGCGAGCGAGGACAAAGTACCGGCCTGCCTCCTGACCCCACTGCCTTTCTTCTTGGATCTAGACACATTCCGATCACTGAAGAGGTCATCCTTGATATCTTCAACATCACCAGCAGTCTCAGACTGCAGTAGGACGTCAGTAAGCAAAGTCATCCTTTCCTGCTGCGTATTGAAAGCCAGATTAGGCATTTTTTCAATGCCGTTGAGATGGGTGATGACCTTGAAAGCGTAGCCCTGGTCGACCAGGAAGGCTTGCCTCTTGGATGAGTAATACATCTCGTTTGTGTCTTTGCTCACTAAGGAGTAGAAAAATGCATTGAACCCCTCGTCGTTGCGGCGCTTCGCTCGGAGGATCCGCCCAAGGCGCTGCGCTTCCTGGCGTCGAGAGCCGTAGTGCGATGAGATCTGGATAAGGCAAGTCGCTTCCGGCAGGTCGAGAGATGTGTCACCGATCTTGGAAAGGAATATGGACGAAACAGCATCGTTTTGTTGAAAGTTCTGAAGCACGACTTCTCGCTCTCGTTGTGATGTGTCCCCAAAGATGTATGGCTTTGTCAGCCCGGTGGCATATTTCTGAAGCGCATAGACATTGTCGGAAAAGACGATGACCTTGTCACCTCGCTTCTCGTGGAAGTCGATCAAGAATTGGCATGCCTGGTATTTGCGAGGATTCATTGTTGAAAGCAAACTGCGCTTGTTCGTGGTCTTTGCATCGAGATACTCCTTGTAGAACTCGGTAGTCATGGGACACCAAACTTCTGCGCACTGAACGCGTGCAATGTGGCCCTCTTCGCTGAGCTGCAGCCAGTTGGCTTCATACAGTTTTGGCCCGATGAGAAAGTTGAGATCCTTGATCTTGTCGTCTTCTCGTAGCAATGTCGCAGTGAGACCAAGCTTAGAGTGCGTCTTGATACGTTCCGTCACTCGTCGGAACATCTCAGCTGGGACCACATGCACTTCGTCGAGAACCATGAGACCCCATTCTCTAGACGTGATGAAGTCCATGACTTTTTTGCTATCGTGTGCGCGTCGAGTGTTTTGTGTCACCATACTGTAGGTGCAGATTATGACACCAGCCTTCTTAGATAAATTTAGAATGTCCTTCTCACCACTGGTAAAGATGGCAATGTCGTCCGGATTGATATTAGACCACTTCTTGAACTCCTCTTTCCACTGTACCGCACTCATAGCAGACGTGCAGAGGACAATGGCGCTTTTCTTGACCGTACATGCTGCTGTGATGCCTACTAGCGTCTTACCAGCGCCACAAGGAAGGACAATGATACCACTTCTGGCGCGCCCATTGCCGAACATCTTGCTGAGAGCGTGCTCCTGGTAATATCTGATTTGCACATTTGGCCGTAGATCGATGTCGAGCGTCGCGTTGATGTCGTCTGCCCGGAAGTCGTATTCTTCTGTGAGGGGTAAATTAAGCCTGACATTGCAGTGCTCTTGCACTAGTTGAATCTTGTTTCCATCGATTTCAAAGGAGTGCACCAGATCGGTATCCTCGTCGTCTTCTTCCTCACGCAAGAATTCAGTCATAGTCTTCTCGGCTTCACGGCCACCAAACTCATCATCCGACTCGTCATCATCACCCCGCTTCTGTACCGCAGCCGCCTGTGCTAATGCCTCTCTGTCCGCTCTTGCTTCGGCTGTGCCTGAGATGATGAGATCCCGTTTTTGCGCCGCTTTCTCGGTGACTAGCTCTTCTGTCTCCTCTACACGAGTTCCCGCGATGACTGGATCTTGCAACAGAGTTTGAAGCACCGACGCATCGTTGCTCTCGATGAAGTACTTGTTGTGCTTGAGCACGAGTCTTACCTTTCCAAACGATTGCGTGACCTCGTGGACGAAATCAATGATGTTCGCGGGCACTTTCGTCTTCGAGAAGAGCTCGAGATCACGGATAATGTCCTTTTCGGTCAGGCCTACAGATACGGCTGCGAACAGACTGTGGGGACTGATTGTATACTCGTGCATGTTCGTCGTCCGACTTTGCGGCTCGGCAATGTTGATCAGAAAGTTCTGGGCCTGTTTGAAGTTAGGCGCAAACGTCTCTAGGACTACTTTCCCATTCTTAGGTTCGATCCATAACGGGCGCAAATGATGATCGGGCTTCAGCGGTTCGTTGAAGTAGTCGCGTCCTGCCTTGAAGAGGTGACTTGCGGCATCGCCATGCGAGGAGGCAGCAGTAGCAGGTTTCTGATATGTGGCAGGCTGGTATCTCTTTACAACTTCTACGTTTCACACAATCAGCAGCCGACGACCAGCGGACAGTGGGAGGTGCATGATGGCCACTCACTATCATACTTTGGCGGCGCCTGTCGCTCTATTTCCTCGTCGAATTCATCGCTCTCATCGTAGTCGTCGTCGTCGCTGACCATGGAAATGGGCGTGCCCGCACCGGAGGCGACTCTCTTGGTCGCTCGTCCATCCGCGGCGGTGGCCTTGCGCTTCGGCGGCATCGTGGGTAGTGTCTGCAGGGCGCTGGCGCCGCGTAGTCGAGACACTGGTGGAGGAGGGACAAGCAGAGTGGGAAAGGCGAGGCATGGCATGTCAAAAGGGCCTGAGCAGGGGGTCGGCACTAGTCACATGCTTACCGAGAAAGCTTATATCGGAGACGCTAAGGCAATGCCGTTCACTTCCTGGATCGGCGAGAAGGCCGTCGACCATTATCCGTTAATAATCTATTCAGCATTGCCTGCTCCCACCAGACCTCCTCAACAGGACCTGCCTTCATACGACGCCAGCTTTGATTCAGAAACCACTTCGATTAGTCTGTCATCTCATTACGCTCCGCCTTGCAACCATGAACACAGTATGATCGTGCCTCTTCCTTCACTGCACTCACCACTAAATCCGAATAGATCCGCTCCACATTCTATGGCTGGGGAGCATTGATCGTCGCCGGCGGTGGCTCTTACTTTTTCGCGAAACGACAGATCAACAAGGACCGCGACGAACGAGCCGCATCCATCGAGAAATCCAGACAGCAGGCCGAGCGATTACGAGCGCAGGAACAAGCCATGCGCAACAAAGCGCTGAATACCACTGCCCCAGGGGACAGGATATCACCCAGCGATCGGCCCAGTCCCAGTGTAGAAGGAGGAAATGATCCTGCGCCAATCGGGCACGTGGATAAGCACGAAACCAGATTCGAGGCGAAAGAGCCGTTTCGGAGTCGGAAGGGGGATCGATTTAGTTGATGTGCAATATTCTGGGCGAGGGAGTCTGTCGCCTCGCGTAAGATGAAGGAATGATCAAGCATAGCGATGGAGCATGGGATAGAAAGAGCATGACGATGACGATGCATGGAATGAAGTATGCGATGCAAACTGTATGATACAGCTGATGGGGTAACAACTGGTCACTTCGATCGGCCTGGAGAGCATGGCGGGATGAATGGTCCCGCTACATTATCAATACAACTCCTCTCTTCCGAATGATCCCGACTCCAGCCACGAACGCCATCCCGATGCCAACTCGAGCCCTGTAGTGTATGTTCCAATCGTACCTCCAGTCCTTGTCCCAATCACGACCTCCTCTGCTATCTCCTCAGCCGCATGTACGCCCCAGCATAATCATCGAGACTCGACCCAGGCAGGCAATCGCGGAAGCTCAGCGGGCGGCTATAGAAGGTCAGGTACTGCGTTCATGGTGGTAGGCTTTGGAAAGTTTGCGACTACGTATTCAGTCACATGTTCTGCTAAGGACTGACTTACAAACTCGCCAACTTCTGGTCCGTCCTCGCACGTTGGCTCACATAGAATGCAGTCCCGAGAGGAGCTCCCACAACTGTGCACCAGTATATCGTAGCAGCGGCAGCACCTATTCGATCTTCTTGAGTCTTGCTCAAATTGCTGCGTGGGACATTGGTATATGAGCGGCGGAACATTGTGTTCAGAGCTGGTCGAACGGAGAACATGCTTAAAAGTTCGCGCTAAGGATTGATTTCGGTGATGGTGTCGGATACTAGGTAGATTTGGGTACCAACGTTGCGGTGCAGTGTATGATTTGTTTGCAGCAGCAGTGAGAAATATTGACAGGAGAGTATACAAACTCACAATATACAAGTACATCAAAACCATGGTCAGCAGGTACCCGGGCCGCGATACGTGACTGCTTATAATTATCTTCGATGTGATTGGCGAAGTAGTTCTAGCTGGACGTGTCACATGGATTCTGTGGTTGATGCAGGGAAGCTGCAGCCGACGGTCTATATGTACGTACTTGAGTGCTACCTTATAGACTATACTGTGTAGAGTTGAGCTCCGCCGCCGCTACCTTAGACTCTCACCCATACCTCACGCTACCTACAATCTTAGACTTCACCCGTACGCAGCCTGAAGCCTCAGCAAATCATCTCATCATTATTTCGAGCCCGATATCTCCTCCTCATGACAGTCTCTTCGGCTTCATTCACCTCATTCCATAGCCGCTGTACCCAGCATTGATCCTGTTGTAATCCCTCAATTCTCGCGGTGTCGGACGCTTCTTGCAGTCCATCATTGAAGCCTGTCCTCCCTCCCTGACCAATTTGAAACGTTCGTACATCCCGCCTCGAGCATTACGCGGCTGATCCACAGCAACTACTCTGTACAAGCCATCATATCTCAAACCCTCAATAGGTGCATACTGGAGACTAGCACCAGATGTTCGCAGTAGACGAACGACATTGCGATGCTGCAGTGACGCATGCAACGCACGCGTGCCCCTCGTGGATGGTGCTGGCTGCTTCGGATCCTCATTGTCGTGGCTACCAGAGCCCGAGTAGAGAACCGTGTCCCACGTGTCAGTGTCGAGATCTTCGTACATACCACTCACAACCACGGAATAGGCGCCTGTGGCTTCACTTCCCGAGATCCCAGCTTGTGAGGCTCCATGCGCACCTGCAAAGATGGCTGCAAGACGAACTGGAAACCATTTTCCAACTTCAAGGCCATTGTGTCCATGGATTCTGAACTCTTTCTTGTCATATGCCGGGTTGAGGCCTTTCGAGAGCGAGCCATCGGCCTTACGACGGAGAGCAATGCCATGCATGATGCCGTTCTTGCCCCATATGGGATGGTCTACGGGTGGCTGGATGATCTTGAAGCCTGAACTACCAGATCTAGAGGTGGGTTTGACGGGTGGTTTACGGTCACTCGTCGAAGTTCTCGCCCCGTCGAGAGTGTATGGCGAGGTATCTTCCTCCACTTCATCCTTGATTTCAGCGAGACCGCCCCAATTCTCCGCCTCGAAATAGTCGATGAGCTTCCTTGCCCGCTCCACGTATGTGGAAGGGAAGTGGTATCGTGCGTCTGCACAAATAACTTCTAAGATCTTTTGGATCTGGGAGTTCTGCTTCAGCTCCGGCGTCATCGTAGAGTCTTTTTCCAAGAAACTCAGAATCGTTTCCAGTCCTTCAAGATTCGCCTTGTGCTTCGGATCTTCAGGGTTGAAATCGCTCTTAGTGGACAGCTGTGCTACCATGAGAACCTTTCTCTTATTTTCTTGTGTAACGGCGAGCAGGCCATTGTGTGCAGGCGAGTCCGCCATCTTGAGTAGTTTGGTTGTGAATGACGTTGGTCTTTGTATGCGGCTTGTCTTGGATTTGCTATGTATGTCGTACAACGCCGATAGCGCAACGTGCTTTACTCATCAAATTCGTACACCAAGTGGAGTAGGAGCGATCCAGGTTCGACTTCACTAGATCTCGGACCCAATAGAGAGCTTTGCTTTAGCAACTACATGTATTCTTTCTTATCGGCATTCAAGCTGTTTGAGGTGGATTGATAGTAGCTTGAAGTGAATATACGCGCTGTATACAAATGAAGGGGAAACCGGGCAATTAGGAGACAACGACTATGTAGCGGACCTACTACCTATATTTATATCCTTCGAAGCGGTATGTCTAGGACATAGGCTAGTTACTAGTAGGGACGTCTAGGATATAGGCTAGTTACTAGTAGGGATGTCTAGGGCATAGACTAGATACTAGTAGGGATATAGATTTTATAGTTAATTAGATTCAGTATAATTATATATATAGCTGCATACTAGTAGATAACTAAAGTAATAGAAACTATGAATTATTATACCTGAATAGAAGGTAATATAATTATGCCTTAGTAGGTAGTACCCTAGATAGATAGCTTAGTATTAAAATTATTATAAAAGATTTACTAACTATAAAAGATAGTATATAGTTAGCTTTAGAGCTTAGTACTAGCTAGTATCTACTATATACTAGT